>SAUE01000283.1:740-49825 GCA_009724625.1 Deladenus siricidicola | reverse complement strand
GTTCCCTAATGGTCCAAGGTCCCCGAATGCCTTTAATTGGATAAGGGTTAAGTTTTACACAGAAAAAGTAAAAATCCAATAAAAATAGGAAGTTGCAAGGTTCTGCTATAAAGTCGGGTATGTGAGCGAAAACTTTCGATGTGGTCTTTTAACGAATTTTAGAACTTTTATGGGCGAAAAATCAACTTGTTTTGAAAAAATAAATTCCAACATTTTATGAACGTCTTTCCGCGCTTTGAAAATGTTTACAATATGCTTCGTAATAACATTCATGCCATAAACGGACGAAATAAATATAAAAAAGTTAGTAACCATATTCCCGTAAAACTCCCAAGGCGCATTTAGTCGATGTGTTTTCATGACGATCCCAGCAATAAGCGCGGCGCAGCAAGTTGCGCTGCGAATAGGTCCCATTTTTTCAGGTACGAAGAATTCCATTTTTGAGCAGTTTTGTGGACAAGGGTTCTACCCTCCTATCTATACCAAACCTCAAACTTAATATGTCATTCGATAGCATATAGGATGTAGATGTGCCTTTTCCTTTGCACTTTTGAGGTTGTCAATCAAAAAACATGTCAAAACGTCAAAAAACCGCCAATTAGGGTAAAAAAAAGTGAAAATTTTCGCACATGCCATGCTGAAAATTTTTTTTGAGGACCTAATTCAAAAATCTGATCGACAAAAAGTTGCGTATTGGCGACCTCTCAAGGTCCCAAGAGTTATGTGGCGATCGGTTACACGCACGGTTCGTGAAAACTCGTCGCGTGTTTTGACGGTTTTGGGGGTGGTTGTGTTTGGACCGACAAAAACATGATTTTTTGTTGACAATTATTATTTGAAAACATGTCATTGGATAGAGCATAAAATTCTAAACTTTTTTGAGTTAAAAACATTTGGGCGGCGAAAAGATACGGTAGCGAAAAAACGCGTCAAAAATAAAACTCAAAAATTCGAAAAATTTTTGACCGTAAAAATGGAAGTTGGACGTAAAAAATTTTCGAATTTGGTATGTTTTTGTTTCCCGTATGCGCGTCCGGAATACGCGTAAATTTGCAAATTAACGTCAAGCGAAATTTTTACGCATTCGAAAGTTCTATTTTTTAGCGTTTTTTTCTTGTTTTTTTATATTATATCTAATTTATTGTTATTAATTGTTGGATTCTTTTTAATGATATGAAAGTAAAATATAAAAAAAACTTTTTTAGAGAACATTAATTTATTACATATTTTACGAAAAGAACAATATCTATTTATTCTTAAAAACGAATGCTAAAGATCAACTGGTTATCACGTGCATTTAAACCAACCAAATAACTCGCCCTAAAAAATTCAACAACAATTTAACAAAAAACAAAATAGTGAATTGATCAAGAGCGTCGAAAACAATGCTGCCCGCTCTAATGCGATTACGGAAAAAGGGAACATTTGTTTCGTTTCCGCATAACTTTGAAAATAATTAACACAAAACTCGTCGTCGAACGAAATAATACCATTCAAAAAATAACCGGAACATATTTCAAAAAATCATATACATATCTGAATTCTTAAAAATTGCTGTCTCAAAACTTTCAAACATTCAAAAAAATTTCCCCAGCAATTTTTCCTCATTTATTTATTTATGATGATGATGGTGGTGGTGGATAGTTTTTCCGGCCGAAAAAACTTCGACCAGTCGCGCCATTTCGATCGGTCTTCTGTCGCTAGCGCGTTTCGCCAACGCGCGAATATTCGCCCGATAGCGCGCAAACGTCGGCGCGGCACCCTTCCGATTGCATTCGTCGAACTTGAGCAACGCGAGAGCACACTTCTCCATCACGTCCCACCAGGCACGCGTCCCCTTTCCAATGCCCTGTAAAAGAATAAATTCTTTTTTTGGCGCAAGTAATTCACAAAAAATAGAAAATTACATTTTCCCCAATTATATACATATAAAAAATTTACAAATTCTCAATAGCAAATAACCAATCATTTAAAAAATGCAAAACATCTCAAAATATTTACAAAAATAATTAATCAAAAAAATCTTCAGAAAGATAAAAAGACGAACGTCAAAAAAATTGAGAAATGATTGAAATATGAATTCCACCGCCTGCACGTCTTCAAACGAATTAGGCGCTGTGCACAAAATCACATCCAAAGTCATCTCCAAAAATTTCAAAAGCATTGGCGCGTCTCGAAATTGACGAAAATTGCGCTGCAAAATCCCCGATACAAAAATAGAAAGCAGCGGTAATTGCCTGAAAATTAAAAAGTTCAATTAATATTCAATAAAAAAATTAAAAGGAGACTTCCCGCTTGAATCATTTTCAGGCTACCAAAATCTATTCAAAAACAAAAAAACAACGAAAAATGATAAAAAAAAACTAAGTGAGATACATGTAATAATTTCTAAATAAATTCCTGTAAATTGTAAATAATTTAAATAAATTCCCACCTTGCCATTGTGTATGGTTTCGCCTTAGCCTCCGCCAACAAATTTGTTATGATGTTGATGATGAGCTCTTTGGTCGGATTGTTGACCGAGCCATGCGAAAATCCAGTCCCCATATTCTCGTTGATGAGGTTGTGAAGATCGGTGATTGTGCGGTGGAGAATGTCGTCAAAGTCGGTGATAGAGAGTAATTCGATAGGGCGAAGCAACTGCTTTCGGCTGCCAATGAAAAGCGCCGGCCGCACGCCAAAATGACCGCCCGGCGTGGCATCGGTGCGCATAGCTGGCGGCAACGCCGCGTACGTCTCCAACGCTTCGCCACAAGAAAAGCCTACAAATTTTTAAATATTTTCAAGTAGAATATGACAAATATGATTAAAAATAGTATAACCACATTTTAAAATCATAAAAAATTGATTGAACGTAAATTTTTAAATTCTTAGCAAAGCCTCAAATAAAACACATATTTAAAAAACACCACTATAACTATACCGTAAGACAGCTTACCCGGAAATTTTCGTTCAATGTTTTTCGTGATAAATTTGAGAGCCGTCAAATGCCGACGACTCTCCGCGTCGGAATCGCTGCGCAAACTTGATTCCAATGCAGCAACTTTCAGCCGCAAGCATCGTAGCACGCGACGACCGCTCACCGCGCCCGCTTCACTATCGGTGCCCGACTCGGATAGCGACACTATTCGTGGTTCCAGAACTGCTACCAAAATTCGCAAAAGCTGCTCGATGACTGGCGAAGTGTCTTCAGCCACATTCCCAGCAGCTGCAGTAGAAATTTCAGCTTTGGACCCTTTAACAGATTCAGCAACTTTCGATGGCGCATGTAGGTGCAAACTTCTCGAAGTGTTGTTGTTGGTTTTGTTATTGCATAAAGCCTGTTCCTCGATGAAAAATTCCGCCAATACGTACTCTAATAAAACCGCGCACTGCTCGGCCGAGGGAAAATGACGACATTGCGTTGTGTTAGTGACAACAGCATTCTCAACAAATTCGATGACCAGAGATGGCACCACGCTGAAATTAAATAATAAATTTAATACATACTCAAAATATCGACCTTTAAAAAAGCCAAATGTATGTACATTTTAAAGTATATGCAAATATCTTTTCAAATAAATTTTGCTCAATAAAAATTTTGAGGAAGTTTAAAAATATTCAAACCAAATGCTAAATTCTACATGCATACCCTTTAATGAACGTAGCCAACAAAATATCGGTAGCATGTTGAACGATGGAAACTGAAGAGTAGATGGTAATTTGCGACACCAAATCAGCAATCGGCGCGCAATTCGACGAAAACAAACAAATTACTTCGTGCTTGAGATCTTCCTCTTTAATCTCGTCCAAGTCGAAAGACGTGCCAGAGCTAAGCGCTTGGAAAAATTGTGGATAAAGAACGCAATATTTCTCCACCAATGCACCAACTTGCAGTTCAGTCTGCAACAAATAAATAAAGTTAAAAAATTTAAAATTAATTACTAAATATTACTAAAACCATTACAATTCTTATTCCAAAATTAAAAAATATATAATATAAAAAATTTGTTAAAAACATACCAATTTTCCTTCCACAAAAAATTGCGACAATTTCTCCAAAACACTTCTCGTCGCACCATCGCTTTTTTCTTCACCGGCTTCGAAGAGAAGCTCATTCGCTTCTGCGATGCTCAATTTAGCAGGTATAGATCCACCGGCGCCAATTTTTCGCTTCGTCGCTGACGTCGGCGTACCAACGATCAACGATGAGGCGCCTCCGTGCTTGGCGTGAAAACGATAAAGCAGCGATGCGACAAAGTGAGCATCCGGGCAAATTCGCTCTGCGCGTTCGGCCAAGTTCGCCAATAAAAAACGAATGTTGTTGTTCTAAATTGTAAATAGTTAAAAACGAGTATGGAAAATACCATATTCTTCAATCGCCTACCTTAGCACAAACATCCATCAACACCAGCAAAATCGCGGAAAGTGTATTTGGCATTTTGTGGACAAACAATTGAAACTTTTGCCCGATAAAAGTGACGACCGCTTTCGCGTATTGAACTCTTTCGTTTGCTGATTTTCCATCCGTCGCCGATGTATGCGCCTCCAGAGAGGCCAAAACACGCCGAAAAAGTGGAGCAGATATCGTTTCGCTATCGACATCAAAATCATTTCCGGTGGAGCTCGACGATAGCAAATCGGTGAGATATTCTTAAAATAACATATATAAAAATAAAAATACCCAAAAAATAAAAACAAGCTAATAAATACTCTAACAACAATCGTCTAAAAATTTACCGTAAAAGGCAGTTTTTTATTAAAAACGATTAAAAAATTCCACCAAACATTTTTAAAACTACCTGTAACGGAAGATGGTGTCGAAAAATCGCGCTGTAAATCCGCTTGTGATTCAGTGAGATTGGTTTGCAAAGCTTCAACTTGAAGTTCAGACTTTTGAAAAGCTTCACTTAGCAAAGAAGCAGTAAAAGATTTGCCCGAGTCACCAACATTTTTCACAAATGTTTCCATATTCGACAAAAACTAAAAAAATTCACAATCGTTTTGCAGTAACAGCATTTTCTTTTAAATTCAAATTCATTCCTCGAGAATAATAAAAAAATGCTAAAAATATGTATTATAAAATCACTTTTAAAATACATATCAGAAAATATCGAATAAAATAACCTGTTCACAGCCGCTAGCGCCTTTAAGCATATAAGCACGCACAAATGGAACTGCAGCTAGAGCCTGCCGACTTCGTCCCAACTCCGAATGATTTAATATCGACAGCAATTGAGAGCAACTGAAAGCGGAAAGCGCAAACGACTGAAGAAATTGAAGCGCTTGTTCTGGCGTTACACCGTCCAATGCCACCTTAAATCCAAAAAGAAAGACTTAATTTTCAAATTATTTGAAAGTACATATAATACAAAACTAAAAATAATAAAATCTATATCATACTTAAAAAACCATTTTTCATTTTTAAAACTTCAAACTAGCTTTCCAAACATCAAGAGACAACACTAAACAAGTATCTTTCAGGAACAGAGTAAAAAATGAATGAAATCCAAAAACATGTCCCAAGTAAAAAATAAATTATTCGCAAAAAAACAACAATCGATACCTTCACAATTCGTTCGTCGTGCGCCGAAAGCATTTTCATTTTGAGATGAGAAGGCAAAACGTCGACCACATGATTTCGGTCCGACGCGCGCGTCACCGTTAATTGATTGCACTTAGCGTTAGGTTTCGGAAAGAAGATCTTCATCAAATATTCTCGACTATTCAAATGGTCCGTATCGCCAGCCTCGTCGGCCAAAGGTGGCTGTAAAAAAACCAAATAAAAGCAACAAAAATAATATAAAACATAAATTCTTCAAGAAAAAAATAAAATAAATTGTTAATAGACAATTTATATGTTTCATAAAATAAATTTATACTTGTAACTTAGTGTCATCGCAAAATGCTTCCGAAAGCAGTTCCATGACGGTAGAAACAATTCGCGCCTCAATATCGAATTCCATCGGAGGATCGCAAATGGAGATGTGAAGAAGGTTGGCTTCACTGACCTCCAGCGATAAATCCGCATCCCACGCATCGTCGGAAGCACTCGATAGCTTGCGTCCCGCGGTCGCCTTAGCCGCCGTTTTATTAAAAACGGTAGATTTCGTAGATTCAAATTTGCGAATGTAACGAGCGTAAAAGTCTGTCAAACAATCGCGGATACGTTTGTGTTCCAGTGAGTCGTCCGATGTTCGCTTAACAAGGCTAGACAAGCGAGAGGCTACCTTAAAAAATAAAACAATGCGCTGTCGACCATTCTAACTTTCATAAGCAAAAACTTTTTTTTGGCAAATTTTTTAAATTTTTCTTAAAAAATCAAAACACTTACATTATTTAGCTCAGCACTTCCTGCGTGTTTTGAAATAAAATGAATGTAGTGAATGAGTCTCGATACATTATTTTCAATAATACAACATTGACCCAATGTGCTACAAATTTCGTTCTTCAATGTCAAAAAGTAAGAAACCGAGGTTAGATAAGCAATGGGCGATGCGTCCGAAGAGATCGTCTCTTCCTCGTCCTCTTCCACCACCTCAAACTCCTCCGAAAACTCCATGTCTGACTTTAGGAGTCGTCGAATTAGATGAACGGCCGCCTCTCTCTCGTCGAAAATGGGTGAGGCCAACTTTTCGAGCATAAAATTAAGCACCAAACGCACGGATTGTTCATCGGGTGCGCTCAACAAATTTGTTTTCAGACGATTCCTAATCTAAAAAATAGATGTGAAAAACGAAAAGACTAAAACAACTGAAATGTCCAAATAGAACATAAATAAATATATTTACCAGCGCTTGAACCTCCATAGGAAAAATGGGTACGTGTGCGAGAATCCGCTGAAATTGTGATTTGAGGCCAAGATTTTGTTGCGTAATAAGAATCATCAACTGACACAAACACGGTAAAGGAATGGCGGTTTCGCAAAGTGCCGAATTTCCCAAAACCATTTGAGTTACTGCTGGAATAGTCCGCAAAGTGCCCTGGTCCTATAAACAACATTTTGAGCTATATCTTTAAAACATTTAAATTTATTTTGAAATAAAAAACTCAAGAAATAGTAATAAATATATTCCTAAAAACTTCAAAATTAAATTCTATTAATTTAATTCGAAAAATATAGAAAACATACCTCCAACAATTGTCTCAAAATATCCGGGGATCGCAATGAACAAAGCACAACGTAAAGAGAATATTGTTCGTTGCAATACCGCAAGTGATCAAAAAATGTCTGCGGCGGACGTCGCGCAATTCCTCTAAAGCAAAATTGATTTCACCTTCAAATTAGAAACACAAAAATTGCAAACAAAAAGTTACGTGGGATTGAAAACACAAATCGGTGGATTCGACGCAGAACCATTGCTGCCATCATCTCCGCCGTTCACAGAGCTCGCAACACGGCCGGCTTTCGTCGGTGTGCCCTGATTTGACGTCGTAAAGCCCCCAGTACCGCTACTGGATGATGATAAATTACTGTTATCGTCAAGACATATCATCATATCCCGAGCGCTCAATTCCTTATACAGCTTTCGCTCACTCACCAAAAGACGTTCGTCGTCTTCGGCGAGTTGAGCTGCGCCGATACCGTCTAGGCCGGGTACTGGAAATTGGTAATCTCTGAAAAGTACAAAATGAAACCATTGTGTAACTTTAAATTTGAAATTTCAGTTAACTTACTTCGTAATTACCATCAACAAAGCCATTCGAAGTGTCGGCATTTTTTCGTAAAGTCCCTTAAGAATTGTCGAACGATTTAAACATGCCCAAATAACTACCAACGCCCAAGCCCGCCAATACAAACTTCGCGTAGCCAATTGCTTTCCCAATGAACTAAATTAAAAATTTAATATAAAATCAATTTTTCAGAAGATTGTAACTACCAAAAAATTTTCAAAAACAAACTTTTCTTCCGCACTGCAATAAATGCTAAGCCGAAATAATTTATCCGCCGTCTGCGGCGATTTAATTGACAAAATAGGATTAATTTCTAAAATAAATAAAGTAAATATATTACACAAAAATTTAATTATTCTGAAAAATAAAATTCCTACAAAATAAAATTAGATAATCACCATTCTCAAAGCCACGAACAGCTAAACATCGTCGCGTGAGAGACTCAAGCAACGAGATAACATCGGTCAACGAAAGCGAATGACGCTGAACAGTCGGCACAGCGCTACCCATCTCGATTAGTTCGCTTACAAAAGCCTCGTCCGCTGGACACTCCGAAATAACCTTCATAAACTGATTGAACTCCGACTCGGACGGCCAATTCTCGGTACCATTGTAAAATGAATACTAAAAAAATTGCCAATAAAACAAAAAAATGTTAACAGCTAGCGTACTTACATTTCCAAAATACATTAAAATATAGTAGGACTTCAAGTAGAATTTGCTATTTATAGCAAGCAGTCGACCTGCCCATTTCAAAAAGTCCAAAGCATGAAACATAAAAGCGCCCAGCTGTGTGTAATATTTTCCCACGCTATCGGCGGCTGCCGCTGCTGCGGAAGTGGACGCCGACATTTGTTGTGGTTGTTGGGGCTGTGGCGGGTTGAGAAGAACGGAAGAAGTGTTGACGGCCTTACTCTTCATGCTCTCCTTAATGAACGGCGTAATGCTGAGAAAAGGCAACATCGCACAAACGTCGACGAACGCACGAAAGAGCATATCCTAAAAATGAATATTTGAATAATTACTATACCTCCACATAAAAATCAAACAAAATAAAAAATTCTAAAAATTAAACCTGTAGATGCTGTGGGACTTGTGTGACTACATTTCGGAAAGTGGTAAACATCGACTTCGCAAACACAGAAAACGAAAAATCAGAGCGGACGCTAGACCTGACAAAATCTCGCAAAAATACACGCACGCTTTTTACGGAATCCGGATTTTCGAGCCGTTTAATCAAATTTTTTGCAATAACCTGTAAAAATTACGTAACAATTTCCTCAATAAAATAAAAAAATTAAATTTCCAATGTCAAAGTACCTCAGATGCTTCGCCAAAATTAAAATTGTAGATCAACTGAAGTACGCTCATATTGTGTTGAAATTTCATTGCGCCAAATTCATTGTCCATGATCACTGTGATCAAGACGGAACATGCCCCAGGGCAATGAGTTAAAATCTCCCTAAAATATTTTTGTCATATGTCATATAAATAAAATATAAATTGTATAAAAATTAAATTGTATATAATATTTAAAAATTAAAATAAATAAACAAAATAAGTTTAATTGATTCAGCTAAAAACACACCTTAGCGCATACTGAAAGACACCCATTATCTGTTTGCTACGCAGCGCACGCAAACTCACCAAACACAACAACGTCTCAATGTTCTCCTCCGAAAACGAATCAATAATGTTGGCGGCCACAAACAACAGCAGTTCCATCGCCTGTCGTTGTAGTTTGCCGTTCTGCAGCCAGCCGTCCAGCTTTTTTGCCGCCCACAACCGCAGTTTCGCGTTCGCCGCGCACAGCGCCAGCGTCTTCAGCGTATTTTTCGTCGGCTCGGCGCGCTTCTCAAAATATTCGCGAACGCTGCGCGTCACCACCGAAATTTCGTCAACCGTTTTGTTGAATTTTGGTTTCTAGAAAAAAAACTAATGTTATAAAAAACGGACCCAAAACTAATAATGTTAATTAATACATTTATGTATAAAATTTTAAAAAATATAACGGAAATAATAAAAATATGAAACTTTAAATTGCACAAAAAATAAACCGTTCATTTTTCAACCTTTCCCCATGTTTTTTCGTCTAAAATATTTAATTTCAACATACAAGACATATACATATAAAATAAAAACTCCCTTACCCCTTCAAAAGGCTCCCTCTGCACAAAGGCCAACTCGCACGAAGTACACGCCTGCTCGGAGGGAAACGACAATTTGCCAAATATCGAGCACATACTCTGTAACAGAAGCGTAGCGTTTGCCCTGTCTACCCAATTGCGTAAACCCAACGAGTCGTTGAGCGTATAGTTCACGGCCGCCAGCGGCCAATTCTCCAGCGAATGGGTCATTTGGGTGAGAAGAGTAATTAGTGTATTCACCTGCAGAGTCGCCAACTGACCATTTACCGCGTTCAGCAACGCCAAAAGTGACATAAACACGTTGCCGCTCTAAAAAGTTTTTAAAAGACTACTTAACATTCGAAAAAAATACATACACTAAAAATAAATCCAAAAATCATAAATAAAAATTGTAAATCAATTAATTAAGCTCCAATTGAAAAACCAAACCTTCATCAAACGTTCCTCCTCTTTAACGACAGTGATTACTTGTCCTATCAGATCTTTGTGCGTCGCTAGAGGATCGTCCACCGACAAAATCACCTTTACCGCCGCGCAAACGGTGCGCGCCATTCGGTTCGGCTTATTCTTTTCTTTTGCCTGCGAAATGGCCGATTCAAATGTGCGCGCGTTCGGCACGTCAATGTCAGCCGCGAATTCCATCCAACTCGCGTCGACGCTCATCAGTTTGGCGGCAGAGGCGCTAAACGAGCTGTTGGCGGACGTATTGGCAGCGCCACTCGTCGATGCCACTCCCGAAGCGCTGGGGGCAACCGCATTTATGCCGGCTCGTGGATCAATTTTTGGTCGTTTGGCAACGGCGCTAGCAGCATGAGCCTACATACAAAAAATTAAGACATTTAAAAAAACTTATACCTAAAGTTGCTTAAAATATGATAATAATAAGGTAAAAATGTGCTTTTCCACATTTTTTCTCTAGGTATATTTTCAATACATATAATTTTCAATTAAAAAATCTCAAAATCTTTCAGCATTATAATAATAATAATAAGCATAGTAAAAAATGGCCAAGTAAACAAATTATTAAAAAATTTCAGTCAAAAAATCCATAAAAAGTATAAACAAACCAAATTAGCGACTCTTTTTTGCGGCGCGGTGGAAGTGCCCGACAGATGGGAATTAATGCGAGACTTCAAGTCTTGCCGAGAACTTGAAGCAGTGTTCGCAGTCGACTTCGGCTTTGAAATGCCACCAAATTTCAATGACTTGTTATTCATTCTTAATTACAATTTCAACAACCTATAATTTTCAATTATTGTATAACAAAATAAATATAAAAATTTAAACAAAGTAGTTTTATAGCTAAATTCCGAAATAATACATCGGTAAAATACAAAACATTTCAAATTATTTTATTCAATCTATTTGTTTTATACACAACTTCTTTGTAGTATCAATCTTTTCGCATGGCTAAACATTTTGTCAAGTTAGAAAACCCTACACGAAACAAAATTGCACCACATACGTTACCCAAAAAGTCATTTTTTGAATCCCCAATCAAAAAAAGAAAAGATATCTGACCAAAACAAAGTTTTAGAAATTTCAATTTCGTTTCGAATTCAAACCGCAAAAAAAAATTCTTTCATCTAGAGTTTTACAAATATCCTCAGCACTCAACAACACCAGCCCGAGCTTCAATTCATCGGTGCGTGTATTGTTCGCGGATGAATTCGCTTCTCGTCAACTTGCTGATCCAAAGCCATTCGCGAAAGACTGTAGAATACGTCCACCAAAAAATACTTTTGATGCAGCTTCAAAGACGTTGGCGGCGGCGTCGACTGACCGAGGAAGATGGGTGGCGAGCGAATCGGCAGCGGCGGCTCGACGTCGATCTCCTTGTAGCGCTCCTCGAACGACTTTATGTACGAGTTGTTATTGAGTGCGTGATAAGCGCCCACATTCTCAAATTCCGCCAAACGCTTGACGCCCAAATCGCCAATGGTCGGCACGCCGGTCAAATAGTCCGTGGAGCCTTCCTTAAATGTAGTACGTGTAAAAGAAAAAAAATTCATCGCCAGAAAATTACATTTATCATCAAAAATTTCTTATTAAATTTTTGTCAAAAAAAATTCATTTCGCAAAAAATTCAAAATTCATTTTTTATATTCCCTATCGATACTAAAAAAAGTGTTCATAAAAAACGTACAACGTATTCAATCCAGTTCGGATTGATTTTATAATGCGCGCGGAATACTTTAGAATAAATCGAGCAGAGCATCTTCAACGTCGAATACCATGGATCCCAGTGGTCGTGGCGATGGTAGGCGTAGCCCATTCGCGGTACGCAGCGCGCCTTGCCGTGAATGAAGTCGATGATTTCGGCGAGTTTGTAGTTGTGTGGCCCGACAAACTCGTAGGTTTTTCCGGCGGAGGTGGGGTCAATAACGGCTTTGTTAATGCCCGCTGAGACGTCGTTAACCTAAAAATAAAATAGCAGAATAAAATACGTAAGGAAATTGTAGAATTAAAAGTATTATATTATAGCTTTTAAATGAATAATTAAAGCATGTCTTTATGACATTTTTCTTTGAAAAATCTATTTTAGAATAAACTATTTTTTTAAATAAAATTATTGTAAACAGTAAAATATAAAAATTCCTAAATTAAAAAAATCAATAAGATAAACTTCAAAAATTGTAATAAAATTAAAAGAATTCCTACATAGATCGGCATTTTGTAGGTGACTTCGCCGGCCTTGTACAACTTCACCATATCGTATGGATTTTTGCGCCAACGCGTCAAATAATGGTAGATAAAATTGTCCCATGGACCGTACATAATACTCGGTCGAATGATCGTAGCATCCGGAAATTCTTCGCGAACAGCAATTTCGCCCTTACCCTTTGACTTTAGGAAGTCGCCCTAAAAATGCAAATTTTTTCATTTTTAGTTAAAAAATTCCAAAAAAATTTGGTAAAAAAGTAAAAATTTAATTTACTAGAAATTTAATGTTTTTCATTTTAAAAATACAAAATAATGCATATCTTATATTATCGTAAATTAAAATGTTGAAAAATAAAAATAAAACGTTGGATATAATGAAAACCATCAAATTTGAACAAAATATTTTGTTTAAATTTTGATATTCTAATACATATACTAAAAAAGAATGAGCTTTTCATCCCTTCCTTTTATGGAAAAAATCCATAAAAATTACGTTTTTAGTGGCAACTGGCTTATAGTTGGGATCGGCGCCCATAGCGCTTATATGGATAAGCCGGTTAACGCCCATCTCGCGACAAATGCGTGCAATCCTCCTAGCCCCATGCTCATGCGTGTCGTACATGGAAAAGTTTCTGAAAAAAAACTTCAGATAATTTACAATAAAAATAAATTAGGAAAATATAAAACAAAAAATCCTATTTTACAATAAAATCGCCCTACTTTGTGTTAATGAGAGTGCCGAGACCATTGATGACAATATTGCTGTACTTGACGGCTTTTCGAATTGTTTCCTCATCCTTCAAATTGAAGGGAAAGAAGAGAATCTGGCCAAGATCGCCGTTGATTTTTAGCTCGCGAATTGCGTACGGATCGCATCGATATGGCAAAATTAGCTGATTGCCGAATTTTGCCAGGCGATTCGTCATCGCTCTGCCGAGCTTGCCGGTCGCGCCGAAGACGGTGATCACGTTACCCGAAAAACTTGCACGACCGCCAGGCCCCTTGGGGAACTGCGCGACCTGAGTGGAAGTAATGCGCGGTTCAGGCACGTTCACCGGCACATCCATCTTGCCCGTACAAAAGCCAGCCGATGGCAAAGTCGCGGTCGCAATGTGCTTTGCGCGCAAAATAAATAATTGGTTCTTGCCCAAGAGCAGCAACATTTCTTCTATTGCATTAAAAACTTAAAAAATTAACCAAAGGAAATGATATTAATTTATCAAAAAACAATATTTTTCTATTGACTTTCAAAAACATTTGACGTAGCAAATTAACACCATACCAGTTCAACCCTCCATCTCTCCCAATACAAGGATCCCAAAAGCAAGAAAAGTAAAAATGTGATAAAAATCAGAAAATTGCTAGGTCATGCAAAAATTTAAAAAGCAAATTCTACGGCGCACCGACATGCACAACATTGTAAACAGTAAAAATAAGTTTTAATTTTTTTGGCGAAAAACTCTGACCAACGGAGGAATTAGAGAAGTGTTTGAATTTGCCGCTATTTCTTGAAACATTTTCAGTAACTACGGTAGGAAAATTTTGAATTTGAATTTCAAAAAAAAATCTCCATTTTCTTTGAAAGTTTCCCTCGAGCAGGGCTGTGAGTAATTACGAGAAATCATTTTTATAACTCGAAGTTCGTAGCTTTAGTTAATTTTCGGAATTACGAGGTTAAAAACCTCGTATAATTTGTAATTACGCACAACCCTAATCTCGAGAGAAATATCTCTTTTTGGTAAGGTTTTACGAAAACTTACAGCGGCTGAAGTTTTATAGTGAGAGTCTTTGCTAGCAAATCTTGTAAGTCGTTGTTGACGCTTCTTCTGCGTTCAATTTCAGTCGGATCTGTGAATCTATTTAGATGTGCAATAGCTTGGTATAGAATTCCTTTTAAATTTCATGTTTAGAATGGCCGCGCCACCTCCGCTGAGCGCTGTGTTTGCAATGGACGAAAACTACTTTGCGGATAAAGCGCGAAAATGGAAACAGCTTCAATCAAAACGATTTGCTGAAAAGAGGAAATTTGGCTTTGTCGATACACAAAAGGAAGAAATGCCTCCAGGTTCTTATATTTTGCATAGTTTTGACGATTTTATTTCCAGATTGTCGCATTATTGGATTTGTATAAATTAAGATACATTTTAGTCATTTTCCAACTTTGATTTTTAAAATTGAATTTTTTAAATCTTGTTTCCAACTTATCAGTCATCTGTTAACAAGTGGGAAAATAAGGAGCCGTTTAAAAACTTTCATTCATTGTAGAGCATGTTCGCAAGGTAATCCGCGATCACGGCGACATGACATCACGCAAATATCGCCACGACAAACGCGTCTATTTGGGCGCATTGAAGTACATGCCGCACGCGATCGTCAAGCTCATCGAGAACATGCCCATGCCCTGGGAGCAAATTCGTGACGTCAACGTGCTCTATCACATCACGGGTGCGATCACATTCGTGAACGAAGTGCCGCGCGTTATCGAGCCCGTCTACATCGCCCAGTGGGGCACAATGTGGATCATGATGCGAAGGGAGAAGCGTGATCGTCGACATTTTAAGGTTTGAGTATTGCTACATTTGTTATTTATTCTCCTTCCCAAATGACAGGATTTGCGAATTTTTTTTCGAATTTCGTTTTGAAAACTTTGCCTTGCAGGTAATTTTGGGCCGCTGATTCCGAATCTAACAAGAAATTGAATTTTTATAATGGAAAATACAAACGTCATACCAATGCCTAAAGCTGAAGCTTCGCTGAACGTGATTTAGATTAGTGATTATGGCTGAGGCGCCGCTTACTGCGAGATTCATTTAAGGCTTAGGCTTTGCATACTGCGAGACTTGCTTACTCGGCACGTAGATTAAAGAAAAAGTTAACCGAAAAAATTCTATGGTCTGGGGGTGGGGAAAAACAACTTGCATTTAACGAAATAAACATGGACGAAATTTCTAATTGGAACGTCTTTGTTTATTGTTTTTGGTTTAGCGGATGCGTTTTCCGCCGTTCGACGACGAGGAGCCACCGCTCGACTACGCCGACAACATTTTGGACGTGGAGCCGCTCGAGCCCATTCAAATGGAATTGAGTGTGGAGGAGGAGGGTGAGGTTCGCGATTGGCTCTACGAGTATAAGCCGCTCGCTAAGACTCGGTATTTTTTTAAATGTTATGCTTAGGTATTGTGTGAAAAAAAATAGAAATCACATTTTGTCATTCAGATCGGATAAAAGGTCGTTCATGCTGCTGGGTCAGTTCGTTTTAATTATTTTTTAGGTTTGTGAACGGCGAAAGTTATCGAAAGTGGGCGTTCAGCATTCCGATGATGTCGACGTTGTACCGTTTGGCCAATCAGCTTCTTACGGATCTTCAGGATGATAACTACTTCTATCTCTTTGACACAAAATCTTTTTTTACCGCAAAAGCGTTGAACATAGCAATTCCCGGAGGCCCTAAATTTGAGCCGCTCTTTAAGGACTTGAACACACAGTAGGTGTATTCTAATGTTTATTGTGACATTTTTGGCTGTTTTTTTGTGAAACATGTCGTTATTTTATTTTGCTTTATTTTACAGATTTGAAGTTAAAGTTTTTTAAATCAACATTAACTTACGCGTTTTTTTTCTTTTGATTGTAATTGTTCTTCCAGGGACGAGGACTGGAATGAGTTTAACGACATCAACAAGGTTATCATTCGTTCACCGATTCGGACAGAGTATCGTATCGCCTTTCCGTTCATGTACAATAACCTCATCAACGCGCTTCCCATCGCCGTCTCCTGGTATCATACGCCGACGGTGGTCTACATTCGTACGGAGGACTACGACTTGCCAGCTTTCTATTTTGATCCGCTGATCAATCCGATTGCCCAGCGCAACGCCGAGAAGGTGTTTTTTGTTTATTTGATAAAGTTGGTCAAATAATTGAAACATATTGAGGTTTTTTAATTAAAAAAAAGTATACATACAAAAATGCTAATATTACTCTTAGACAGAAAACCGAAAATAAAATTAATGCTGAATAGGCGAGCAAGTTATTGTAATGAGTATAACTTGCCTTGATTTTTGAGCATACAAATTACTAAGAATAATTCCACAAAACACGAGAATAAAAACAAATTTATATAAAAATCGGATTTTGCAGATCCCCGAACCACTGCCGTCGGACGATGAGGAATTTGAGTTTCCTGAAGAGGTTGTTCCAATGTTTGACGAATTTCCGATGTATACCGAGAACACAGCGAATGGAATGGCGCTGATGTGGGCGCCGCGGCCGTTCAATTTGCGTTCCGGCTGCACACGTCGTATTATCGATGTTCCGTTGGTGAAGAACTGGTACATGGAACATTGCCCGGCGGGAATGCCTGTAAAGGTTCGCGTCTCTTACCAGAAGTTGTTGAAGGTTTACGTGCTGAACGCGTTGAAGCATCGTCCGCCGAAGCCGCAAAAACGAAGGTGAGTGAATTTGTTTTACATATTTTTATCATATATTTGGCAAACTTTATTTTTTTGTTCCTGGAGTCTCAATTTTTTATTTTTAGATATCTATTCCGTTCGTTTAAAGCCACAAAATTCTTCCAAAGCACTACGTTGGATTGGGTGGAGGCAGGTCTTCAGGTTTTGCGTCAAGGTTATAACATGTTGAATTTGTTGATTCATCGTAAGAATCTCAACTATCTTCATTTGGATTATAACTTTAATTTGAAGGTATGAAATTTTCAAGTTACTTTTAACGTTCTGAAGTTGTTAACAAATCCTTTTATTTAGCCTGTGAAAACGCTGACGACAAAAGAACGTAAAAAGTCGCGCTTCGGTAACGCTTTCCATTTGTGTCGTGAAATTTTGAAGCTGACAAAATTGATTGTCGATGCACACGTCCAATATCGCTTGAACAACGTCGACGCTTATCAGGTTTGGATAGAATTAATATTTTAGCGAAATTGTCTGTATATAACAGAAGTGAATTTTTTTGAAATTTGAATAAATTGCAGCTTTCGGATGGTCTCCAATACATCTTTGCGCACGTTGGTCAGTTGACGGGAATGTATCGTTACAAATACAAACTCATGAGGCAAGTGCGAATGTGCAAGGACTTGAAGCATTTGATCTATTATCGCTTCAACACTGGACCAGTTGGTTGGTGAATTTCGAATTATTTTTTGAAACTAATGTTTATTTTTTGATTTTTTTAAATTGAAATTGTATGTTATCTTTTTTGTTTTCAGGAAAAGGCCCTGGCTGTGGATTTTGGGCTCCCGGTTGGCGTGTTTGGCTTTTCTTCATGCGCGGCATTACGCCGCTTTTGGAGCGTTGGCTGGGCAATTTGCTGTCTCGTCAATTTGAAGGCCGTCACTCAAAGGGCGTCGCAAAGACTGTCACCAAACAGCGCGTTGAGTCGCACTTCGATTTGGAGTTGAGGTAAACAATTTTTTCTTGTCAATTTACGTGTCAACTGCTTTAGACTTTTTTTGGATATTTGGATAATAGAAACTTATGAAAAATTTTGAATTTAGGGCGTCGGTAATGCACGATATCCTTGATATGATGCCCGAGGGAATCAAGCAAAACAAGGCACGTGTCATTCTTCAACATTTAAGCGAAGCATGGCGTTGCTGGAAGGCCAACATTCCGTGGAAAGTTCCCGGTCTGCCAACACCTGTAGAAAACATGATTCTTCGTTATGTGAAAGCGAAGGCAGATTGGTGGACAAACTCAGCTCACTACAATCGAGAACGTGTTCGGAGGGGTGCTACCGTGGACAAGACGGTGTGCAAAAAGAATTTGGGTCGTCTTACGCGTCTTTATTTGAAGGTAACTTTTGAATTTTGCGTCAGAAAATGTAAAACACATTTTCATCTATTTTTTAGAATGTAATTGTTAAATTATGGATCGAATTTCAAGCATTGAATTAAGTAATTGATTTTTCTAGGCAGAACAAGAGCGCCAACACAATTACCTCAAGGATGGACCTTATGTGAGTGCCGAGGAAGCTGTAGCTATTTACACTACCACGGTGCATTGGCTGGAGAGTCGTCGCTTTTCGCCCATTCCGTTCCCACCTCTTTCCTACAAACACGACACGAAGCTGCTTATATTGGCGCTAGAGCGTCTCAAGGAGGCTTATTCGGTGAAAAATCGTCTTAATCAAAGTCAGCGTGAGGAGTTGGCGTTGATTGAGCAGGCGTATGACAATCCTCATGAAGCTCTTTCGCGTATTAAACGTCATATGCTTACTATGCGTTCGTTTAAGGTATCGATTTTTGTTGTTGTCAAATTATGGAAATTGATTATAAATGAAAATAGTTTAAAATACGCTGTTTAAGGAAGTAGGCATTGAATTCATGGACTTGTACAGTCATTTGATTCCTGTATACGATATCGAGCCACTGGAGAAGGTGACTGATGCTTATTTGGATCAATACCTGTGGTACGAGGCGGACAAACGTCGACTGTTCCCATCATGGGTGAAACCCGGTGATACAGAACCGCCACCTCTACTGACGTATAAGTGGTGCCAGGGCCTGAATAATTTGCAGGTACTTGAATCTAAAGAAATTTTGGAATTTTTTAAATGATTTCTTTGATAAATATTTACAAAGACTTTAAAAACATTACATATTTTATTTTCTAGGACGTTTGGGACACGCGCGAGGGTGAATGCAATGTGCTCATGGAGGCAAAACTTGAGAAAGTTTACGAAAAAATGGATTTGACTCTACTGAATAGGCTTTTGCGCTTAATCGTCGATCACAACATTGCCGATTATATGACGGCGAAGAACAATGTCACGATCAACTACAAGGACATGAACCATACCAACTCGTTTGGCATCATTCGCGGTCTCCAATTCTCATCGTTGGTCGTTCAGTACTATGGGCTAGTCTTGGATTTGTTGATTCTCGGCTTGCGCCGCGCCAGCGAAATCGCGGGACCACCGCAGGCGAGTTATTTGTTACAATTTTTCTTTTACAAAATTATTGCCAGCAATGATGACAAATATACACGGTTGAGGACTTTGTGTTGGTTTTCTCTTACGTTTGATTGCCACACGTTTTCCGCATGATATCGTCTAATCTTCTCTTTGAGCTGAATTTTTTTAACAGGAATTTCTTTGGACTTGGCTTTGTCAATATTTTAGCAATTTTAAATTTCAGTGCCCCAACGAGTTTCTCACTTTCGAGGATATTGTTACGGAGGGCGCTCATCCGGTTCGTTTGTATTGCCGCTACATCGATAAGATCTGGATTTTCTTCAGGTAATCGCTGTTTTATATTTTTATACGAGCAACGGCATGTTTTTTGTAATATATGTAATTTACTTTGAATTTTGGCATAGAATGATAGTTTTACAGGTTTAATGCTGAGGAGACACGCGACCTCATTCAACGTTACTTAACAGAGCATCCCGATCCGAACAACGAGAACATTGTCGGTTACAACAACAAGAAATGTTGGCCGCGTGATGCACGAATGCGTCTTATGAAACATGACGTCAATTTGGGTCGCGCCGTCTTCTGGGATATTAAGGTGAATTTTCTTTTAAACTTGCTCAAAAATGTAATGTCATCATCGTGTATTTATTTTGTTTTATTTAGAACCGTCTACCTCGCTCGATTACGACGATTGAGTGGGAGAATTCGTTCGTGTCGGTTTACAGCAAAGATAACCCCAATCTTCTCTTCGACATGTGCGGTTTTGAGTGTCGAATTATGCCAAAATGTCGAATGACCTCTGAGGAGGCGTCGAATCGCGACGGAATTTGGAATTTGCAGAATGAGGTAATCTTTTTGTAGAACGGAATCAGTTTTTTACAAAAAAATTTTGCATAATTATTACGATTCTAATTGTTGGTTATTTTATTAGATCACCAAAGAGCGTACAGCACAATGTTTCCTGAAAGTCGACGAGGACTCTATGCAGAAATTCCACAATCGAATTCGACAAATATTGATGTCATCCGGTTCGACCACATTCACCAAAATTGTTAATAAGTGGAATACGGCGCTGATTGGTTTGATGACTTATTTCCGCGAGGCCGTCGTCAACACGCAAGAGCTGCTCGACTTATTGGTTAAGTGCGAAAACAAAATTCAGACACGGTAAACAATTTTTGTTCTTCTAATATTATTACTGCTAATTTTGCATAATTTTCAGTATCAAAATTGGTCTCAATTCGAAGATGCCTGCTCGTTTTCCGCCAGTAGTGTTTTATACGCCAAAAGAAATTGGTGGTTTGGGAATGCTTTCCATGGGTCACGTTCTTATTCCGCAGTCCGATTTGCGCTGGATGAAGCAGACCGATGCTGGTGGAATTACTCATTTCCGTAGTGGAATGACTCACGACGAGGATCAAATTATTCCGAATTTGTATCGCTACATTCAGGTATGTTGAATTAATTTTTATTAAATATATATTTATGTCAATTTTTGAGCGAATGTGTCAGTAGTCTTCGTGGTCTAGTGGCAAAGCATTGGGATTTTGAGGGTAGTGAGTGCGGAGTTCGAATCTCGCTTACGTCGGGAAGCGTGCATTTGCATTCCAGCCTAGGTCTAGGCCAAAGCCGGAGCGCACTTGTTGTGTGGAACATCGGGCGGGGCTTTCTGAATGCTTCGTGCCGGTCCACCGTTTCCCATATCGTTGAGGGTGTTGAGTGTTTATTCGCTCCGCTTTTGGTCTGCATATTCTGTGTCCCGGGCTAGCCTCTATGGGGCGGTGATCGATGGGAAAAACCATGCAGTCAACATTTTTTGAAATCTCAAAATTTTTACAAAACGAATTAATTAATTGAAGGGTCTTTGAATTTATTCTTTTTTAGCCATGGGAAGCGGAATTCGTTGATTCGCAGCGTGTATGGGCGGAATACGCGTTGAAACGTCAAGAGGCAACCGCACAGAATCGTCGGTTGACTTTGGAAGATTTGGACGACAGTTGGGATAGAGGTATTCCTCGAATCAATACGCTCTTCCAGAAGGATCGTAACACGCTGGCTTACGACAAAGGATGGCGTGTCAGGACTGAATTTAAAGCATATCAGGTTTGTTTTGGATAATTAGGATACTGAAATTATTTTGTAAACATTTATTGCATTATTTTTTATTTTAGATTTTAAAACAAAATCCGTTCTGGTGGACACATCAGCGTCACGATGGAAAATTGTGGAATTTGAACAATTATCGCACAGATATGATACAGGCGTTAGGTGGCGTTGAAGGCATTCTGGAACACACTTTGTTTAGGGTTGGTATTTTGCATTTACGTAGCTTACATTTTTGTTTTTGTGTGGTTATTTTGCATTTTTAAATTTAGGGAACTTATTTCCCGACGTGGGAGGGTTTGTTCTGGGAGCGTGCGTCGGGCTTCGAGGAGTCTATGAAGTTCAAGAAGTTGACAAACGCACAGCGTTCCGGTTTGAATCAAATTCCAAATCGTCGTTTCACGCTGTGGTGGTCGCCGACAATTAATCGTGCTAACGTGAGTTGTTTTTCTTTCATGTTTGGTTCTTTGTTCTAGGAAATTTAGTGAAATTTTTATTGTTATTTTTATGACATGTTTCAATTTAAAATTCTAATAGTTTTGATATATGAATTGACGTTTTTGATTGAGTATATTTTTTAGGTTTACGTCGGTTTCCAAGTACAATTGGATTTAACTGGTATTTTCATGCACGGCAAAATTCCTACGCTGAAGATTTCTTTGATTCAAATTTTCCGCGCTCATTTATGGCAAAAAATCCACGAGTCCGTTGTGATGGATTTGTGTCAGGTGTTCGATCGAGAGTTGGACGCGTTGGAGATTCAAACCGTTCAAAAGGAGACCATTCATCCCAGGAAGTCGTACAAAATGAACAGTTCTTGCGCGGATATTTTGCTTTTTGCACAGTACAAATGGCCGATTTCTCGACCGTCGTTGCTGGCGGATACAAAGTGGGTTTTTATGCACTTTTTTATTGAAAAATGGTGGAGAACTAATCAATCCGTAGCAATATCCTCGATAGCGAGAAACTCGTTGGGGCACTGCAATTTAAAATTGCTAAAATAAATGGTATTTATTAATCGTTGCAAAAGTTTGACGTTTAAAATGTTAATTGTTTTATGATTACATTTTACAATGATTGTTTTAATTTTTAGTGACGTGATGGACAACACCACCACACAGAAGTATTGGTTAGACGTGCAGTTACGTTGGGGCGACTACGACTCTCACGACATTGAGCGTTATGCGCGCGCAAAGTTTTTGGATTACACCACTGACAATATGTCCATCTACCCGTCGCCGAACGGCGTGCTCATTTGCATTGATTTGGCTTATAATTTGTACAGCGCTTACGGCAATTGGTTCCCGGGAATGAAGCCGCTCATTCGACAGGCGATGGCAAAAATCATCAAGGCAAATCCGGCGTTCTACGTGTTGCGTGAGCGTATTCGCAAGGGTCTTCAACTTTACTCATCCGAGCCCACGGAGCCGTACTTGACGTCGCAGAACTACGGCGAGTTGTTCAGCAATCAAATCATTTGGTTTGTGGACGACACAAACGTGTATCGTGTGACCATTCACAAGGTAATGCATATTATTTTTTAGTTCATTATTTATTTTCTTTTATTATAGACCTTCGAAGGAAATTTGACGACCAAACCGATGAATGGAGCGATTTTCATTTTCAATCCGAGAACTGGACAACTGTTTTTGAAGATCATTCATACTAGCGTGTGGGCCGGTCAGAAGCGTTTGAGTCAGGTTGGTATTTGCTGTAATACATAATTAAATTACGCCAAACATTTTCGAAACATTCTTTTCATTAAAGACATTTTTTGCATATTTGTGATTTGAATAATTTCCTTTAAGTTGGCGAAATGGAAAACTGCCGAGGAAGTGGCGGCGTTGATTCGCTCTTTGCCTGTGGAGGAACAACCGCGTCAAATTATCGTAACGCGCAAGGCTATGTTGGATCCGTTGGAAGTGCATTTGCTCGATTTCCCTAACATTGTCATCAAGGGTTCCGAACTTATGCTGCCGTTCCAGGCTATTATGAGGGTATATTCCGACATTCTTAATAGTTTTGATATTTTTATAGAAAAAATTGATTTTTAGGTTGAAAAATTCGGTGATTTGATTCTTAAAGCGACCGAACCACAAATGGTGTTGTTCAACTTGTATGATGATTGGCTTAAGGTAGTTTTTATAACATTATTTTGTTTTTACAGTGATATCAAAAAAATATTTAGACTATTTCGAGTTATACGGCATTCTCACGTGTGATCCTTATTATGAGAGGAATGCACATCAATCCAGACAAGACCAAAGTGATTTTGAAGCCGGATCGAACCACCATCACCGAATCTCACCACATTTGGCCGACGCTATCCGACGAGGACTGGATCAAGGTGGAATTGGCGCTTAAGGACATGATCCTCAACGATTATGGTAAGAAGAACAACGTCAACGTTGCGTCATTGACGCAGTCTGAGGTGCGCGATATCATTCTTGGTATGGAGATTAGTGCTCCCTCACAACAACGACAACAAATTGCCGACATTGAGAAACAGACCAAGGAACAGAGTCAGGCAAGATTTTTATATAATAATGATTTTGTATAGGTGTATTTTGCAGAAAACTTGCGAATTCTTTTTTTATTTAAAAAAATTATAAATTTTGATTTTTTTGCAGGTCACCGCCACAACTACGCGAACGGTGAACAAACATGGCGATGAGATCATATCGGCCACAACGAGCAACTACGAAAGCCAGACGTTTGCGTCAAGCACAGAATGGCGCGTTCGTGCCATTAGTTCAACGAATTTGCATTTGCGAACGCAACACATTTACGTGAACTCAGATGATGTGAAAGACGCCGGCTATACGTACATTTTGCCGAAGAATGTACTGAAAAAGTTTATCGTCATTTCTGATTTGCGAACACAGGTATGCTAAAATATACACATATATTTTGGAATGACATCTTGAAATAAATTTGTATTTATAGATTGCCGGATTCCTTTATGGTTGTTCACCACCTGATAACCCTCACGTGAAGGAGATTCGATGCATTGTGCTGCCGCCGCAGTGGGGAACTCATCAAATTGTGAATCTTCCTAACGAGCTGCCCAAACATGAATTCCTGAAGGATTTAGAGCCACTCGGATGGTAAGGGTTTACTTAGTTTAAAATCTCACGATGAAATAGTTTTTTATGAGAAAAAAAAGTCATTGACATTTACGGCAATTTTTGAGCAAATGTAACTGTAGTCTTGCTGGTCTAGTGGCAAAGCGTTGGGATTTTGAGGGTAGTGGGTGCGGAGTTCGAATCTCGCTTGCGTCGGGAAGCGTGCATTTGCATTCCAGCCTAGGTCTAGGCCAAAGCCGGAGCGCATTTGTTGTGTGGAACATCGGGCGGGGCTTTCTGAATGCTTCGTGCCGGTCCACCGTTTCCCATATCGTTGAGGGTGTTGAGTGTTTATTCGCTCCGCTTTCGGTCTGCATATTCTGTGTCCCGGGCTAGCCTCTATGGGGCGGTGATCGATGGGAAAAACCATGCAGTCGACATTTTTTTTTTGAATATAAAACTTGAAGAAATTGGATTTTAATTATTTATTTATAGGATGCATACTCAACCAAACGAGTTGCCTCAACTTTCCCCACAGGACATCACAATGCACTCGAAAATTATCCATCAAAACTCTTGGGACGGCGAGCGAAGCGTAATCATTACGTGTAGTTTTACACCCGGTTCTGTTTCTTTGACGTCTTATCGGCTTACGCCGAGCGGTTACGAGTGGGGCAGAAACAACACGGACAAGGGTAACAATCCTAAGGGTTATTTGCCGTCTCATTATGAGAAGGTGCAAATGTTGTTGTCTGATCGCTTCCTCGGATACTTTATGGTACCTTCGTCGGGCATTTGGAATTACAACTTTATGGGTAAGTTGATTTTGTTAAATTATTTTGTTTAATGAATTTTTAATGGCATGTAGCAGGGGTGGGCCGCAAATAAATTTTATTTGCGAAAACCGCAAATCGTAAATATATTTTTATTTTCGCAAATCGCAAATTTTTGCCCAAAAAAGCTGCAAATCGCAAATTTTTTTATAAAAAAATTCCGTATCGTTTATTGATATCTACATCGCGAATTTGAAAAAATGACTCCATTTTTTCAAAATTTGCGAAAAATCGGCCAATTTTTCGCAAATCGCAAATTTTTGCTCAAAAAAGCCACAAAACCGCAAATCGCAAATTTCACGACCCCTGGCATGTAGTTATAATTTTAATATAAATTATTCATTCCAGGCGTTCGTCACGACGCAAACATGAAATATGATGTTTGTCTCGCAGCGCCAAAGGAGTTCTACCACGAAGATCATCGTCCCCTACATTTCCACAACTTCCAATCGTTCGAGGACCCGCTGGGCGTTGCGACGGCCGATCGCGAGGATACGTTTGCTTGAGGGAAAAGTCGGTCATGAAAATTGAATTTTTTATTTATGAATTTAAATGTTATAAATTTTCAAATATGGGTTACCCGAAAATTGGAATTATTGAAGAGGATTTTCCAGTGAGGTTTTTGAATATGTATAATTTTAGCGAGCATTTCGACTTTTACATCAAAATAAAATGACGTTAGTGAAATTCTTCTTTTTTTGATGATACGATTTTGTCATTTTCTGATATTCTTTCTTTGAATTTATTTTGATTTAATTTTAATTGGAATATGATGATGATGGCTGAATAGGATTGTTGTTGTTATTACTGTTTGTTCGATATTTTTGGAGGGATTTTATGATGTGAGATTTCTTCATGTTCAAATAAAATTTGTTGTTCTGATTATTGAAGTGGATTATTGTAATGGTTAAATGATACTCGATTATTTTAATTTTTTGTACAGAAATATAAATTTGGATGACTAAACATTTTGCAAAGTTCACAAAATAAATCGATTAAAACGGTTTTTGGAAACTAAAATTGGCCAATTTCAAGATTTTCGCGAAGTATTTTTTTTTTGTAAATTTGCGCACATTGAACAACAGAAGTATTTTTTCATTTTTGAAAAACAATATAGAGAATATATTTGGAAATATGTGCATAAAGCGTTTTTCTAATTGCTATTAGAAACGCAAAAAAATCGGTGAAATTTTGCCAGGGTCGACCAAAAAAATGAGACTTTATGGGTAGCTCAAATAAATGAAAAAAAATCATGGGCGAAAATAATTTTTTTGGAAACTAAAATTGGCTAATTTCAAATTCTCGAGAACTATTTTTTTGTAAATTTTCGCACATGTACTTTTTCATTGAGAAAATCTATATTTGGAAATAAGCATAAAATGTGTTTTTCCAATTGCTATTAGAAACACAAAAAATGGGTGAAATTTTGCCAGGGTTGTGACTTGAATTATGAATAATAAAAAGCTCAAATAAATGGAAATTTTTACTTTTGCGGTAGTAATATATTGGTATATAACAACATGCAATTATATACATTAGGTACACAATATACAACGTATACAGTAGGATGTAAATTATATGTAACTACAATTAATTCGCGCTAATTGTACAGTTACATATAATTAGTGTTAGTGGCACCATTTATGGTCGAAAAAAAAAGTTCATGTCACCATCCCGGATTTCGCCATAATGGTGTTTATGTTTTGCTATTTTTATTAAAAAATCGTATCGAAAATCTATTTTCATTTTTAGGAGTTTGATGGTCAAGTGAAATTGAATTTTTTATGTAATTGAATTCGAATGCAATCGACAGCTTTAAAAACAAAAACTCAGGTCATTTAAAAAATGTTTCGTTTAAAAAATTGAATTTTATTTTATTTTTTTTTTAACTTTTTTGGCTTATTTTGGTTGGTTGGCGGGATACATTTATTTGCATATTCTCGACTACAAAATGAACTTACATACGACGCTTTCAGATCTCATTCCTGATTCGTGAGGAGGCGGAGGTGCGGCATCGCTCATTCGTGAATGGCCTACAGTATGACGCGACCGCCGGCCAACTGTACTCGGGTGGCTCGGATTCGGTGATTCGCCGATGGGACGTGCCCGGCCCCAGTCGCGTTCCACCGCCGGGAGGCGCGGCCGGAGGCGGTGGCGGAAATTTGCCTCACTACGTCCTCTCTATGGATCACCACTGTGATTGGGTGAACGACATTGTGCTGTGCGCCGAAGGCAGTCGTCGTGAGTTAATAATTCGAAGAAAACATTTTTTTAGGAAATATGTATTTTTGAGTAGTTTGTCAAGTTTACACTAGGGATGTAAAAAAAATTTCAAAATAATTTTTTGTAGATACATACGGTATTTCTAGTAGTATTGCAATAAATGTTGTATTAATCTATTTTTTTATTTTTATGCTTTCTTTTTTCTTCCTTTCACACAATTATTTAAATATATTTACTATTTCCACCGAACACATCTAACCTTTTTATTCTTTAGTGCTATCGGCGTCCAGTGACACGACCATAAAGGTGTGGAACACGCGGACGGGCAATTGCCTCTCCACACTTCGCACACACACCGACTCGGTTCGATGCTTGGCGTATGCGCCCGAGGCCAGCGACATATTTGTGAGCGCGGGACTCGGTAAATTCGTTTTGATTAAATTGTTTACATAATAATTACTCATTTCATACTACATATAATTAAAATTATTTATTTTTGACGTATGCGCTGGTTGTGGGTGAATCAAATTTTTGCCGTATTTTTTAATTTTGCTGTTAAGGTCGTCTATGGAGTCTTTATTTGTTCATTAAAGGGATCAGATTTTTAAGAAAACGAAATTTTTTGTAAATGTTTCTTGCTTCTTTTAATACTTTTTTTTATCACTCACGATTATTTAATAGTTAAGAGATTTTTTCACCATTTATTAAGCAGTGAAAACTTTTTTTCACTGAATAGGTATGTAATGTGACTAATATGCGTTTTTTTGTTTTCAGACAAATGCATCTACTTGTGGGACCTTGCATCACTTACTAAAGTGACGCCTCTCAACAACACTGTAAAAAGTGATTTTTTTATAATTTATTTTTAAGGAATAGTGTTAAAAAAATTTGTTTTTCTTTTTTTGTAATATTTTATTGCAAAAGCTAAACCAACCCATCTTTCAGCCGCATCTTTGCACGGCACAAAAAATAGCGTTTATTCGGTGGCGATTAACGCGTTGGGAACGGTGGTTTTGGGCGGTTCGCCGGAAAACATTCTTCGCGTTTGGGACGCGCGGACTTGCGAAAAAATCGCGAAATTACGCGGACATTCCGATAATATTCGCGCCATTGCGGTGAACCGCGATGGGACAATGGTTTAAATTTGAATTTTTTAAGAGAAATGGAAACGATTTTGTAAGACATAATGAGTATTTTGTTTTCTCGGAAATTTTTGAAGAATTTTATATCAGTTTTGGTGTAGTTAAAATTTTCTTTAAATAATTCAATTGTTGCATGTTTTTTAAACGATTTTTTAGTCATAAAATGAAGCAATGATGGAAATTTGCGCTAAAATTAGTCCGTTAAAAACATTTATCGAAATTAATTATTTTGATTGAATTAATTTAAAAAAGATTGCTAAAATTATTATTTTTTAATTATTTTAAGTGCTTTTAGTGTTTGTCGGGCAGTAGTGACGGCACGGTTCGGTTGTGGAGCATTGGCCAGAGGCGATGCATCGGCTCGATTCGCTGTCATTCCGATAGTGTTTGGGCGCTTCAGGTTCACAAATAATATTATAGTTTACAAATGATATGATAGTAGGGTTCACAAATGATATGATAGTTATAAATGATATGATAGGACTGTTTTAACTTTTAAATTTTAGGCGGATGCCAACTTTTCGTATGTGATTTCGGGTGGAAGAGATCATCGGGTATTTTCGACTCCGTTGCGGAATCTCTCGCAGAACGAACTGCTATTCGTCGAGGAGCAGCCGGTTCAAAAAGTAAGTCGCAATTATTTTATACGATTAATTTTTTTGTTTACTATTTTTGTAACATTTTTCTATATTTTAGGAAATATTATTTTTTATTAAAATTAAAATTTTTTAAATCTAATTTTGTGAATTTTCTTTTGAATCTGCATATTTAAGGGAATTCAAAAATTGGATCGCTTTTTTTCAATAATTTCCAATTCCAATCATATTTTTTTTACAAAACGGGGAATAATTTATTTTTTGACAAATGGAGAAAATGAAAAATTATGATCATAAATTTTGATTTATTTTTATGGTTTTTAAAGCTTACAAAAAATATTTAAGTCTAAAATTTGGGCTTTTTTTTTGAAAGATCGAAAATTTTGGCACTCTTGATTGATTTATTATTAGGTTTTGATGGTGGACTCGGAATGCGGCGGCGGTGGCCCGCCCACACATATTTGGGCCGCTACGTGGAGTTCGAGCATACGGCGTTGGCCGATGAAGAAGTCGCTAGCCCACACCACCACCGCCGCGACATCGACGAATGGCATTGCTAACGGTGTGACGAGCACCAGAAACACCGCAATTCCCATGAGCAACGGTCATCACCATGAGACGGCCGACGGCAGTCCCGCTTCTAGTCCCTCGTCGACGAATCGTGTATATGCGATGAATGGTGGCGTGGAGCCGGCGCAGAAGGAGTCGCCATGCTCCACCACTACCTCACATCGCTATCGTACCGTCTCACAGTGTCACACGCCACGAATCATCGCGCCGGATCTTCTGATTCAAGGTGGGCTAGAGGCTTTAGTTCGTAAATTGATTAAATTCCATTCTTAAAAATGAGCACTAATCTTTTTTATTCATATTTTTTATATTAAAATGAAGTACTTGAATACAATTTTTGGAAAATTTTTATATTGTTGGAAGGCATAAATCTTTTAATCTGTTTGGTAAAAAGATTGATTTAGAAAAAAATGTAATATTTGTATACATGTCAGGAGCGCCAAGTATTCGAAAATATGTGGTGCTCAACGACAAGCGCCACATCGTCACGCGAGACACGGAAAACAACGTGCAAATGTGGGACGTCTTGCAGGCGCGAAGGGTCAAGGACTTCGGCAATGTGAACTTGGAGGACGTCGTGCGCGAGAATTTTCGTAGAATTTTTGTACCAAGTTGGTTCAGTGTCGACGCGAAATGCGGAGTGAGTTCTGCAAAAAAATTTTAGTTTTTTTTAAAAGACGTTTAATTTTTATGTATTTTTAGGTTTTGGAAATTACGCTGGACGAGGCTGACGTATTTTCCGCTTGGGTTTCCGCAAAAGACGCCAATTTCCCTGACAAACCCGGTGACGCAAAAAGTACAATTTTAATTTGCACATTTTATTTTGATTTGCTTTATTGTTTATTTTTCAGTCAATTACGGAGGAATGATGCTAAAGAGCCTATTTGGTACGTTCAAATTATTTACGCATTTTTTATTTAATTTTTTATGCAACAAACAATTTATTAAAATTTAGAGCAATGGCCGTTGTCCTACAACGACAGCGATGATGAGTCTCCCTTGCATGGATTTTTTACTATTCCACTTCACACACCAATTCTCATACGGTGAGGCAATTATTTTTATTTTATTTTTTGAAGTTAATGCTTTTCGTGTTGTTGTATTTATTTATTATTATATTTATTTTCTTTTATTATATTTATTGATTCATTTTTAAGCAATTATTGCGAGGATTTGGCGCGTCCCGCGTTTCGTTGTATGGCGCGCGACACGGCCAACCAGCAGGACTCGGTGATGCTTCGCGACCATTTGCCGACGTGGGTGGTCGAGGTGGTTCAGCACAATCAGTTCCCGAAATTCAACAAGATTCCTTTCGTTCTCCAGCCTCATCTCACATTCCCTACGAAAATCATAAAGAAGTAATTTTTCAGGTTGAATAATTTAACAAAAGGCCGATCATTTTCTAAATATTTTTTAAAAAATGTTTAAAAATTAAAAATTATCATTTTTTTAAATATTTGCAGGACATTTTGGTTGAATAATTTTTAAAATTATATTTTTTGTTTTTTAAATTTTTTGTTTTAAATCTGAAATGTTATACGTGTAATGTAGAATTCATTTTTTTACCTGTTTTATATATTTTCAGGGATCGCCTTAGCGCAACGGAAATGCTTCAAGTAAGGAAGGTGATGGAACACGTATTCGAAAAGATTCTCTACCCCAACACAAACGAATTCACCAATGGCGAAGGCGCAGCCGAAAACAACAACAACAACAGTAATTATGCGGCTGGCGGTTACGGTGGTAGCACCGCTGGGACGAACGTCTCATCGCCGTCTTCGCCGCCACCGCAGTCGGTGATGCCGCAGCCGCTGCCCACCAACATTGAGGAGCGTGTGGAACTGTTTTGCAATGAGCAGGTAATAATGCGCGCTGCATATGTATACGAGGAAAAATTTAAAAAAATTACAAAAAATAGGAAATTTTCGTTGTGGGATTTTTTCAATTTTTTGAATATTGATTTTTGAGTTTTTTTGAAACAGGTAAAGAATTTTTTGTTTATTTTTTGAATGTGTGATTAATTTTTTGTATTTTTTTCAAATTATTTTATCAGAAATTGGACCCAGAAATGGACCTTCGAACCGTAAAGCACTTTATTTGGAAGCAAGGCGGCGACCTTCTACTTCACTATCGACCTGTTCGATAATTTTGCCGTTTTTCCTGTTAGAACTTGACTTTGTAAATATTTGTTGACATTAGCAAAGTGATTGTGGTAAGTGTTAAGTTGATTAGTGTAATTATGTACTATTTATATTTATGTATTGAATAAATGATATAGAATTGGCTTACTAAATATCTTTATACGAGATTTGATGTCAAGGAATTTTTTATTCATTTATCGAATTTGATTTTTTTTTATTTTCTTTCTAAATAATTTTTTTATTTGTTTTTATCAGTATTCTAATCAGTATTTTGAACAGTATTCTAAGCAAAAATGGCATCTCTACCGTCGGCGCGAGCGCTTCATTATGTTTTTCGCGTGGGCGATCGACAAGCCTCATATGACTTTTACGTGAAACAACTTGGCATGAAGATTCTTCGTCACGAAGAGTTCAAGAAAGGCTGCGAAGCGTCTTGTAATGGGTACGATGTGCATTTGATTTCTTGTTACAATGCTTAAAAATTATTGAAATGCAATAGTTATCCGAAAATAGTTAATGTTTTTTAATTTATTTATCCAGTCAAATTGCATTACGCCGAAAATATAAATGATTGGTTTTGCATTGTTTTAGTCCTTACGATGGCGCATGGAGCAAGACAATGGTGGGCTACGGTGGCGAGGACGAGCATTTTGTGCTCGAATTGGCATACAATTACGGCCAATCCAGTTACGAACTTGGCAACGATTATAGAGTTTGTTTGTTCATTAAATTTTATGTACATTTTATAGTAGGAAAAGGGAAGGGATCTGATCCTCCCCCTGCGCCACGCGGGGTCAAAAAAATTCGCGCATAATGGCCGAGCTCCAAAAAATGACCAAGGTAAAACATTTGGCGGGTAGAAAAAGAAAGGGAAAAATTGAGAAAAACGGAAAATATGTATTTTGTCATCGCGCAATGGTATGGCGATGGTTTTTCTTATCAAAAACTCATCAAGCAACGAAAATTGGTGCGATAATTTTTTAAATTTTTCAAAATTTCATTGAAGTGTGATATTGGCAGAAAAGTGCTCGTCGAGAGCATTCCAAAAACACTCAGTTTTGTCCGCTTGGGAGCCGAGTTATGAGGGTTTGAAAATTTATTGACCCTTCTAAAATGTTATTGACCCTTTTCTCCTCGTGCCCAAGTATATATTATTTTTTATATTTTTAGGCAATTTATATTGAATCTGACACGGTGTTTGAGGGGGTAAAAGATTCACCGAAAGTCACAGAATGTGGTGTGGAATTTTGTTCGTTGAAGGACCCGGACGGTCACAATTTTTACGTGAAAAAAGGCGGGAATTCGCCATTTCCCGTGACGAAAGTGGCCGTTAATGTTCGCGACTTGAAGGAGTCCAAAGGTAAGAAGAAAATACAAAATTAATAAATCGTATGTACTATAATCGTATATACCATTATTAAATTTTCTAGAGTTTTGGCACGATCTGATTACAATGGGTGTGGAGTTTTGCGACGAGAAAGCATGTACGTTGTCGTTTGGTGAGAATCAGGTGATTGAATTTCACAAATTTTTATTTATTTACCAAAAATTTAATTTTATTTTTCTAAATTTTATTTGTCCAACTTTTTTTTCGCTGAGTTTTAAAGTCGAATTTAATGTTTGTTAATTTGATAATATTTTTTGAAATTGCACTTGAGTTCGAGTGGTCAGGGGAGTCGTTTCAATAAGACAATTTTTTAAAGTCAATTTGCCGAAGTTTAAAAATATTAATAATTAGTAATAGTTAGCCGAAATGAAATGATCTATTATTCAAGCCATATGTGACAATTATTATGATTATTTTCCCAATCATTATGATTATTTCCAATTTTTATGTAATATTTATTTTTTATGTAATATTTATTTTTGTAATATTTATTTATATGTAATATTTATTTTTAATTTTTATTTTTATGTAATACAATGTCGGATCATTGATTCGTACGATATGTGTATATATTTCAGTGCAAATTGGAATTGGTGGCATTGCCCGCGGGTGAGAAACTTGAACGCGGTACGGCCTTCGGCAGACTTGCGTTCTCTTGCCCCACGGACAAGCTGAAGCCACTCGAGGCGAAAGTCAAGGACGCCAACTCGAGGTTCATTCACACTCCCCACAAAGCGTTGGACACGCCGGGAAAGGCGACCGTCGAAGTGGTGATTTTCCAAGATCCGGTATGGTCGTTAATTACTGTATTATTATTGACAGTTTTCGTTCCTTTTTGTTTAATGAAGTTTGTTAACGTGAAATAGAAAGTTAAATTCAGTAGCATTATTATTGCATCTCGAGGAAATTTTTTGCTATATGGATACGGAAATTGACGAAACATATCTCATTGGAAAAATGAAAAAAAGCGCTTCAAGGGGTTCCCCTTTTCATCGCTTCTTCTTTAGATTCTCCTGGTCAAGGGTATGAGTCAAAAAATTGATTTCTGGTATATGTGAAAATTGCTGCAGCTAAATGTAGTGTTTTGCACGTCGGCCTTAAAAATCCTGAATTGAATGATTATTTAGACAATGACAACCCGATCCCGAAAATATCTCATGAAGTTATTGATTCGGATATTTTTGTTACTCCTGTCTTAAAAATTCTTTAAAAATTCTTACAAAATTCTTTAGCATTTTTAAGGCTTTCAAAACGAATGATCATAAGCTTCTCACTCGCTTATATGTCTGCTATATTCGACCAATTTTAGAATTTGCATCTCCTGTTTTCAGCTCTAATTGTATTGGTAATTCTCTAATATATATCTCTAATATTGATTAACGATCGATGACCATACGCAAATTTTCTTTAGAATGAGCATGAAATTTGCTTTGTTGGGTCGGAGGCGTTCTTCGAACTTTCGAAAATCGACCCCAACGCCGAGAAACTTTTCTGCAAAGCGTTGGAGGACGAGAAGAAGTGGAATGAGAAGTGAAGAAATTGGCGCCAAATATTTATTTTTATTTGAGTAGTTTGTATAGATTTCATTAATTTTTTCCGACTTATTATATAAGTTGTATGTATTCGATATGATCGAGAATAAACACTGTGTTCTGTAATATTGATTTTGTGCCGATGTAAACGGTTGTTAATAACGTAAACATTACTTAAAACACTTTTTTCTGCATTGCCCACGGATAAGGGTCCGCTACTCTCGGGTAATGGTTGAAAGAATGCTATGAAGATGAAGAAAGGGTTTGGCTGTGGCCAGTGGCGGGCGCGTGGGAGTAATGTTTGTGTAAGGTCCATAAATTTGAAATTTTCAAGAGCTCATATTTCTATTTACAAAGATCAAAGCTAAAGGTATTGTTTGGAACGCTTTCGTCGAAGACTTTTAACACTAAAAATTCGAAAATTTCCAAAAACTAATTAAAAATTTTTCTATCTGCGGCTAGCTACCCGCCACTAGCTGGAGATCGACATAATTTTTAATGGGCTATCCGCTGACATATCGATTGCCCTCATTGATGGGATACTCGGGCAATCCAGAAAAGCGCGGGAAAGCCAAAATTTGGAAACACTGAGCTGGAGCATTGCTGTTTTATTAGAAATTTAAACGCAATTTAAAATATAAAATTTGGCGAAATGTTTTTAATTTTCTAACAAATTGTCCAAGGGTTCCATGACATTGAGAGGATTGGCGAAAAATGCGAATCTCAAAGTTGAATAATTTTTTAGGTTCTGATTTTATTTTTTTATGAAATTTTAAGGCGATGATTATTGGGTTAAATTATTTTAATTTGTTTTATTTTTATTTAATCTTTTTTGTAAAAAATATGTTTTTATTTTGCGATTTGAATTGAATAATAATCCTAAAGGTTGAAAATTTTACTTTTCACACTTTAATTTGTTCAGAATTTTGTTCAGTTTAGAATTTCAAGGATTCAGTTATGGACATCGCCAAGCAATCCAAATCTAAAAAGATAGTCATTCGCAAATTTAAGCGTAAGCTTTTTCTAATATTTATTTTTTGCTTGCTTTCTCCTCTGAAATATTGTAAATTCCATATTGTTTAGCCAGATGTAACGGAAGCAGCTTCAATTTTGACGCAAGCTGGGAGGTTCTGAAAGACTCGGTGCTCAAAATTCAGAAACAGCAAAAGGCGGCGGTTACCTGCGAAGAGCTCTACCATGTAAATTTCTTGAGTATTATTTAGCAAATGGAATTTAAATTTTTTGCAGAATTTTGCATTGTTTGTTTTTTAAATTTGCTTTTAATATTTTTTGTTTCATTAAAGATGCTTAAGATATAAATTTGTTTAATTGTTTTTTTGTTAACAAATTTTTCAAAAATATTAAAAAGCGTTGTTGGTTGAAAAAATCTGTAAATGTATTAATTATTTTTGATCGTTTTAAAGTCTGAATCAGCTCTAGGCTTAATTACGGATTGCGAAATTACGGTTACGATTTACGAAAAAGTGGTCGTAATTACGGTATTTTGGTGTAGGTACTTTTCTGAAAAAATTTTATTACAAAATCCTGCAGAATTTCATAAAATTTTTCAAATTAGACCGTCTGGTGAGGCCTTTTTTAGATAAAAAATGTCTTTTTGCGCATTTCCGGAAGTACATAAATTTTCTTAATTACGTCCGGTCTCTCCTCCCCTCCACTTGCTTCACACAATACTTTATTTTAGCTGGTGGAGAACCTGTGCCTGAACAACTACGCCAGCGAGATCTACAAACGTCTTCAGGTGCTCATTCGCGGATTCGCCGACGGTGGCTACGAGACGCTCGTCAAGTCCACGCATGACGCGCCCTTTCACACCTTTCTCCAGGCGCTCAACAAGTTGTGGGAGGACTTCTGCAATCAAATGGTATCGTTTTGTGACCATTTGATTGCCATTTTTGATTTTATTCAAATATACCTTTTTTATCTCGCACGTGTGCCGTGGCGTTGCCATGTGGGATTCCTCCATCGAGAATTAGAGGAGAACGTGGAATGAAAAATTCTTGCACATATGCATTTCATTATAATTTCTGATTTTTTTAATTGTTTTCTGATTTTAATTGATTTCTGAGGTTGTTTAGATTTTGATTATTCTCAAATGTACTTTTTTCATAAATTATTAATTTACTTTGCATTAATTTTTGATTTTTTAGTTTATGATCAGGAGCATTTTTCTCTACATGGACAAAACCTATCGTGTTCAGCCGGTTATGTCGTTGTGGTAGGTTTATCGTTAATTGAATTTCTGTTAGTTTTTCGTGCGTTTTTATTTAAAAAATTGAATCGGTATAAAAAAAAATTTTAGGGAATTTTCGTTGGAGGCGTTTCGATCGAGCGTCATTGATAGTACTCAGATGAAGAGTCGCACCGTTAAAGGTTTGCTCAGCATCATCGAGGAGGAGCGATTGGGCGCTCAGGTGAGCTCATAATTTTATTGTTTTTAGCTTCTTTTTCAATTTTTTGTTGCATCATTCTCTCGAGCTTTGCTCACATTTACAAGTTTTGCTTCACTGACTATCATGAGATCAGTGGCGTCGCTAGGGGAATTCCCCGCGGAGAAATTAAAGAAATCTTTGTTTTGTCCTAGCAAAAAATTGAAAGTTTGGCGATTCTCTTCTGTTGCCCATGGAAATTTTTTTGACTTTAATTTTCCCCATGGAAAAATTCTGGCGACCAATTTTTTTTAAATTTATTATTTTAATTTTTAATTTTTAAATTAATAAAAGATTATCACTTTTAGCTATTGTCAACTAAAACTTTGTGTTGTTTGAAATAATTTGCTAGCATTTCTTCACCTACTATAATGAGATTATCATCTCATCTTTGACTAGTGTCAACTTTATCCATAACAAATAGTTACTCTTATTTTTTCAGACTTTGTGCGAAATATCATTTAGAAATAATATCATGAGATTATCATTTTTGGATATGACCTTTTTTGGGTTTTTTCTGAAGCTTTGCTCACATTTCTTCAATATCAGCGGCTCTGCTTCCCGCTCTTCGCTTAAATTGAAAATTTGAATATAACGACAATGGATTTATGCTTTTTTAGGTGGATCGCCAACTCCTCAAATCGCTGCTTCGGATGTTTATGAGTTTGCAAATCTACGACAACGTTTTTGAGCCCGAATTTCTGAAGGCCACCCAAAAAATGTACGAGCAGGAGGGCCGCCTCAAATTGCAGGAACTTGAGGTCTGTTTTTGAATTAAATGATGCCTAGGTATTTTTAATATTTTATTAATATTTGCTTAATTTGTGTTATATATTACTATTATTTTTGTTTGGTTTTTTTACAGTTTACTAATGAATTGAATTAAGAAAAAAAATTTTTTTTACCCAATAAATAAATTTATAAGCTTATTTGCTTATATAATTTTATAAATAAATTTATGCTTATAAATAAATTTATAAGCTTATTTGCTTTTGTGTAGGTACCCGAGTACTTGAAACACGTGGCGAAGCGAATAGCCGAGGAGCAAGAACGACTGGACCTCTACCTCAACGTCTCCACCGCCAAAAAGCTGATTAATGTGGTGGACTTGTGCTTCCTTTCCAGCTCCGTGGAATCGATGATAAATAAAGGCAAAGTTTTGAAATGGATTTTTTTAAATTCTTTTTTGGTACTCTTTAATTAAAACTTAAAAAATATTTTGAGCGTGAAGGACGCTTTTTTAGTCAAGATTTTAATTTTAATAATTTGTTCTCTTATTTTTTTAATATTTTTGAAAGCCAGAAATTTTTCCAAAAATTGAGGAAAATTGGTGCTTAAAATTAAAATTTAAACATTTTATTAAACAAAGCATTAAAAACTTCTTTATTTATATTTTTAACCTCTCATTTTCGTCTTTTTTAGGTACGGATTCGTTGCTCATCAACAAGAAGTACAGTGATTTGACGTTGATGTACAATTTGCTTTCGCGGGTGAAGAACGGGTTAACGGCACTTAAAAACGCTTTTGCCAACTACGTTAAGGTCAGCAGCAATTTTTTTCAAATTTTATTACTAATTATTTGAATTTTAGTGTTTTTTTTACAATTTTTTAATATTTAATATTAATATTTTTGAATAAAAAATATTTTTAAACTTTTAGAAGATTGGTCGAGCACTGATTTCGGACATTAGCCGTGACAAAACGCTTGTGCAAGATCTCATGGACTTTAAGGCGGATCTCGACACGATTATCACCACCTGCTTCAAAGGCAACGAGAAATATTTGCAGGCGGAAAAGGACGCTTTCGATTATTTTATTAACACAAGGCCAAGTCGACCGGCCGAATTGATCGGTAATTTTATTTTAAAACAAATTTTTGGCTAATTTTTATTTTATTTTGTGGCTGACAATTTTAATTTTAGCGAAGTTTATGGACTCAAAGTTGCGAACGGGTAACAAAGAATGCTCAGAGGAGGAATTGGATATTGTTATGGACAAAGTGATTTTATTGTTTCGATTCATACAAGGTTTGTTGGTTCATCCTTTTTTCGTGTTTTTTTCTTTTATTTTGTAATAATTTTTGAAGAGATTTTTTGGAATTTTTTTAATGTTGGAGTCGAATTGTAATTATTTCTAGGCAAAGACGTATTCGAAGCGTTCTACAAGAAGGACCTCGCGAAACGATTGCTATTGGGTCGAAGCGCGTCGGTGGACGCGGAAAAGGCCATGCTCTCCAAGCTTAAGAATGGTTGGTGGTTTGCGGTTGTGTTCGTTCAACGATATATTTTTTATTAATTTACACTTATTTTTTGAGATAATTATTATTTTTATTGCACTTTTGATTGCATATTTTAAACGTTATTAGTTTGTATTTATTTGTAAAAGCCATAATGATTAAATATAAAATTTTTTGGTTTATCTAGAGTGTGGAGCGGGATTCACGCAAAAGTTGGAAGGAATGTTCAAGGACATGGAAATATCTAAAGAGTTCTGTGTGGCCTTCAAGCAGGTTTGTGACATGCTGTAATTTCGGGGGAATTACCTCAGAGAAATTCAAGAAACAATTATTGAAATGAATTTGTTATTTAGCACCTTGAATCCACCGATCGAAAGGGCGAATTTTCAAAGACGGAAATCAACGTCAACATTCTCACGATGGTGCACTGGCCCACCTATCCCATAATGGAGGTGAACGTGCCCGCGCAGCTGTCTCGACTTCAGGAATGTTGTGGGAAATTCTACGCGTCGAAGCACAATGGCCGAAAATTGCACTGGCAATACTCGCTAGCGTCCGCCATTCTCAAGACCACCTTCAAGAAAAATGTAGGAATTTGAGGAAGGAGAAAGTGTGTAAATAATGTCTTGAGAATATTATTGATTTTTCTTTTTTATATCAGGATTTATGTGTTCGGGGACAGGGGTTTGTCTCTCTCTCTCTGGCTACGTCCCCGAATTCGAATCATATTTTATCCGTGATCACTGGTTTTGAGCAAGGAGAAAGCGTGCAAATATTATCCTCAGAGCATTTTTGACAATGTTTTTGATCGAATGAATGCGAGACGTATTTAGGTGACGAAAGAGGTGGATGTTTCGCTGTTCCAGGCTATGGTTTTGATGATGTTCAACACAAAAGCAGAGTGCACGTTTGAGGAAATTATGACGGACACAAAAATAGGTATTAATTTTAGTTGATTTTGACTGGATTTGAAATTTAGTTTTTTCTCATAGAATTGCTTTCCTTCATATCAGATTTGCACCAAAATATTTCTTTTTTTTGTGGAATTTTTTTTGCAATAATAGATTATTTTTCCATTTTGTGAGGTGGCACGTGATGGGTGGACTTTTTATAAAATGAAAGGCGAAAATGGAGTTTTTTTCCTGTTACAGTAGAAAATTTTTATCTTTTTTGTAGAGGAAATAGAGCTGAAGCGGACATTACAATCGTTGGCGTGTGGAAAGTTTCGCGTCCTCCACAAAACCCCAAAAGGCAAAGACGTGGCGACGAGCGACACATTTGTTTTCAACGAGGACTTCAACGTCAACCTATACAGAATTCGAATCTCACAAGTGCAAATGCGGGAAACGGTCAGTTTTGCAAATATTTATCTTTCCCATTTGTCATTTATGCGCTGGATATTAATATTATACTTTGCAATTTTTTTTGTCTCCTTCGGCTAATTTTGTGTGTACGCTTTTTTATTTTTTTATTGAAATCTTTAAATACCTTTATTACTTTTTGTTACTTTTATTACTTTTCGTATTTGTAAATGCTGGAATCATTTTGAATTATTTTTGAACAATATGTCCCAGCATAAACCCACAAATTTTGCCTCCATTTCGTCGGATCAAAAATCTTTTTTTTTTCTGAGTTTGACTCCAGAGTCCAAAATTTTTTTGAATTTACGATTCAAAAGCGCGAATCCGATGCTTTGCCACGGATTAAAATATATCGTAGGCGATTGATTCCTTTAACTCTGGAGTCAAAAAATGATTCATTGAAGATTTTTTTTCCTTTGCTCATTTTTTGTCACAATCGAAATCATTCTAGGAGGAGGAACACCAACAGACGGAGGAGCAAATCTTCCAGGACCGCCAGTACCAAATCGACGCTGCCATCGTGCGCATAATGAAGATGCGCAAGAATTTGTCGCATACGTTGCTGATCTCCGAGCTCTTCAGCCAACTTCGCTTCCCCACAAAGCCCGTCGACTTGAAGAAGCGCATCGAGTCGCTCATCGAACGCGACTACATGTGCCGCGATAAGGACGACGCCCAATTATACCATTATGTAGCCTAGGGTGGGCGCGAGATAATTCCTGTTATTGTATATTTAGGATTTCGAAATATTGTATCTTACTTGGACGTTGAGAGGAAATGTTTGTTCCAAATATTTTTCTGTGGGGCACTAACAAAACTAAGAGCCGTAAGGAATTTGAAAAAGTCCCAAGGGATTTCTCCCGTCGAGAAGTATAGGCTTTGCACCTTTCTTAAACATCGAAGAAGCGGTGAAATGAATAATAGATTTAAGAAATTGAATTTAATTGCTCTCTTCTTCTGCTTAGGGTAATCTGTCGGGAATACCGGTAGTTTGTATGATTTTTTGTTATTATTACTATTGTTCTCTCAAAAATTTAATTCCATTACATATATGTAGTAGGTTCTTGTTTAGACACGAATAAAAATAATTTCGTTCTAAAAATATTTTTTATTATTTTACTACTTGTGCTCCAATGGAGAAGGTTCACGAAAAAAAGTTACATCTCAGGGAAAATAACTTTTTTCGGTGACGAAGTTACAAAAAAAGTTCTTCGTGATTATGAATATTTTGAGCATTGTTTTCTCGATTTTACCATGCAAATGTATGTAGTTTATGTCTGTTGTGTTTGAGAGATTCCGAATCATACGAAGACAGTTCATACGGCTGTTGAGAATTGAAAAGTATTTCACCCAAAAAGTCTTACTTTGGGTGTATTAAACATATGTTGCGATAATCTAAACAAAATGAAAATTTTTTGAAATGAAAAAAGTTCGCATCGACATATGAACTGAAAAAAGTTCACGTTTTTCTACAAAATTTTCCCAATTACTGGTTTATTCTGTTGTTAATACATATAGTGAAGACACTATTTATGTGAGTAAAGAGAATTAAAAAAATTATGTTTGAGCATTTAAGCACATTTTTGTAACTTTAAAAATTTATTTTATTTTATATTTATTGAAAGCGGGAAGTTGTTGGATTTGCGGAGGGGTAAATTTCTCATGCTTTCTGCTAACAGCAGTTTCAATTATTTTTTCGCTCATAAATATTGAAAATGAACAAGGATACTGTAATTTGAATTTAAAATTGGAAATGCAGAATTGTTATCATTGAAATTTTCCAAAAATGTTGCATCCTTCTTGAAAAATAAGAACTTTCATTAATTCTTTTATATTCATTAAGTTGTTTAGTCTGTTACATTTTCTGTTGTTATTTCTTCATTGATTATAAATTTATATAAACTGAAAAATATCAAAAAATCATACATAAAATTGAGAACATTATAGTTTACGAAAATTAAATTTTGGAATATCTTCAAAAGGATCGGCACACTAGAAGTTAGAAACAATAGAAGTTAATTATTGAAAGCGATCAGAAATAGTTCAGGTCTGCAAATAAGACATTCGATTTTCAATTTACCATATCATATTTATATCATATATACATATTTTAATCATTTGTATTACATTTTAAAACTTGTGGTTTTTTAATTCATAACAATCTTGAATATTATTAAATTGTTAATTTGTTGTGAATTAAAGTCAGTAAACGAACATGACTTTGAATCCTTTTTGAATCCAATTTAAATGGCATTATTGTAAAATGGATACAATTTGGCACAAATTCCATCTATGGATCCGGTATAGTCGGGATGGATTTGCAGACCCACCTGGGATTCATATTGAAAGCAGTACTGTGCTTTAATCATACGGTTGGCACATTCTGAAGAAGAAGCAGAAGTTTGGCGAAGACGCCGGAACGATTTTCGCCCATTACCCTGAAATGTGAGGCCGTATGTAAATTGTTAAAATTTCTGAGCGTTCAAGCCCTTCACGGCTTACGTGTCAATGTAGTTGTCAGATCTCTCTTCCAAGGTGTATTTGAGAAATTTGCGGAGTTCGTTGAGCTTCTGATTCTGATCGCTGTGCCTTTCCACGGTCTCTTCGCGCTGTGTCTGGAAAAAACAGCTGCTTACAGTAACGAAAGCACGTTGTTATATATAAAAAATACTTTTTCGTCTACGTATTTAACATTAATTTCTTCCAGTTGCTTTTTTGTCTCTTGAAGTTCACGCTTCAGTTCGCCGTTCTAGAAAATTTCAGTTTTATTAGAATTGGACAAATTTGTTTTAATCAGAATTGTATAAAATGCAATTTATAAAAAATATACATATGTATAATCAGAAAAAGTTTAATATGATTATGACATATATCACAAACCTCTTTCTTCAGGATTCCAATAATCTCGGTTTGTCGCAAGGCCTCCCTAGCTCGGGTTTTCTCAATATCCTCCAATTGGCGTTTGCTTTCTTTTAACATTTTCTCGGCCTATAACTTTTTTTGTTCCGATCTGGTACACATCATATGTATGATTTCTTCACACCGTAAAACGTAACTTCCCAAATGTTAATAACAAATGTCATTCCTCAGCTATCATAGTTCACCTGTTGGCGTGATCTCTGCGCAATATTTTCAAAGCGTTTCTTTTCCGTTTCGCACTGAGCCAAAGCACGTTGGTTCACTTCGAGGTCATGTCGCACTTTGAGCATATCGGTTCTAATTGCCTCCTTTTCGCGTTCCTTCTTTTGCAAGTCATTTTGCACTTTTTTCACAATCTGAAATGTTTTCATTTTTCAAGAACAGCAACATATTTCCACAAATTAGATAAAGCAAAAATGGATGTAATCTCCGAATTTGTCAGACCCTAAGCTTTTTTTACCCCCCCCTTCCCCCGTTAGGACACAACCTTCATCAAACCCCTTTAACTGCCACAAACTATAAAAATAATTAATATGTAGTTGTCTACTAAAGTAAATCATGACGACATCGGAGATTAAAAACAGAATATATTTTATTTAAAGACCAAAGTGGATTCATGATAGGTTTTATAACAACAGAGGAAGTTTATTTAAATAATACCGGATATAAGTTAAATCGTTACCCCACAAGGATAAACCATCCCAAAACGAGAGAACCTCTAAGACACTACTCGTATAATCCTAAGGCGGAGAAATAGTTAAGTACAATTTTGAGGAAAAATCCTACACAAAGTGGGAGTTTTTAAACAGTAAATGAGACAATACATAATAAGATAAATTGAGATCATGTTATATGGTTCTTTGAGATCATCGGACAACGCGAAAAGTTGATCATTGGTCGAGTTGGGGTTGGTCCTGGTCGTATTGCTTCGTTCCCGTCACGTGTTCCACGTAAACGTCAAGGCTCCATCGAATCGCGTCCGTATATCGTCGGCGTAGGCGAGTACGTCGATTGGTTTTTCGTGGAGGTCGTATCCAAGACGAAGACGCGATAGTGCACGGAGGATGGGCTCGAGCGCGAGGTTGAAGATGATCGGACTCAGCGGGCATCCTTGTTTCACACCGGCACGAATAGCAATTTCGGCCGTTGGTCCAGTGCTGGCGCGAATCGTCGTCGTACATCTGGCGTAGAGACGGCGAACTACTGAGATTGCGGTATCGTCGAGTCCAGCCCACAGCAAGGTCTTGAAGATCGTCTCGTGTGGCACTTCGAGCGGTCGAGCCACGCAACGGCACACTGTTTTCGCGTTTGGCGGGCGTTGACGATCACCGACTGGAGCACAAAGTTGTGTTCGCTGCAGCCATCCATCGGATCGGCGTGAATCCTTTTTGTGCAGCGCTGACGCGATTGTTCCGTGCGGCCCATTTCCCCAAACGTTCAGCCAATACCGAGGAGTATAGTTTCGCGATGGAGTCACTGAGGGTAATTGGCCGCCAGTTCGTCACTTCCGACTTGTCGCTCTTCTTGTAAAGCAGAATGGTCGTTGACTTGTTCCAGCTTTGCGGCACGTACTCTAGGCGCTGGACGGCGTTGAAGTTGGCTGTCAGGATATGGCAGCCAGCGTCGAATTTCTTCCACACATAGCGAATTCCGCGGTGTTGCTACAACGGCAAATGCGTTTCCACATATCATTCGACGAGAAGGTGGCCGAGAAAGGATTGCGCTCATTCTCGTCGATTTCTGCATATTGTGGCACGATTTCAGGCATTTTATCCTCGATCGATGGCCCCAATCCGAAAACGTGAGCGTAGTGGCGATTTCGCAAAATGGTGAGCCGGCTTCGGTGATTTCCCTGAACGCTCGTGGTCGGCAGGTGCGGTAGAGCTTCTGGATACGAAAAATCTTATTCTAAAACTTATTCTAAAACTTAAACCTATTCATATATATTTTGGTGGGCCGATCCCGGAGGTAGGTGCAATACCGGGCCGACCCGTGGTCGAGGAGGAGCAAGCCCCTCGCACCGACCCCGGTCCAAAAATAGATTAATCTCGTATGGTCCCTATTGGAACCGTATCGGAGATTAAGCCGATAAGAACAGAGGAAATTTTATTTAAATAATATTCAACACAAGTTAAATCGTTACCCTGTGAGAGTAAACCATCCATAACGAGAGAGCCTCTAAGGTACTACTCGTATAATCCTAAGGCGGGAGAATATATTAAATACAATTTAAAGAAAAATCCTACAAGAAGTGGGAGTTTTTAAATAATAAATGAGACAATAGATAAGTACATAGTAATTGAGATCATTTCGCAGATGTCGCAGATTTTTTGAGATCATTTGGAGAACGTGGGAGTTTGATCACTGGTCGAGTTGGGGTTGGTCTTGGTCGTACTGCTTCGTTCCAGTCACGTGTTCCACGTAGACGTCGCGGCTCCACCGAATTGCGTCCGAACACATCAGCTTAGTGAGCACCGATGTGGAGGTTCCTCAGCACTACTTCGTTGGCAGGATCCCAGCCGCCGAGCGGGCCCACGATGAAGGCATCGAGGAGGACATCGTAGCCTTGCGAACGAAGATGGTCGGCGAGCTCCTGATACTTCCGGCGTTTTTCGTCTCGGGCGGCCTGAAACGCGACGTAGCGATTCTCAAACGGCATCGTCACGTCGATTATGGTCGCGGTCTTCTCAGTGGCATCCATTGCGACGAGATCCGGGCGGACGTTGTCGGCGAAGCCAGGCACCGTTTGATTCACTCTTACGGTAGTCGTGGTTGGTGGTTTGTTGCTTCCTAGTTTGGCGGGCGTTGACGATCACGGATTGGAGAACAAAGTTGTGTTCGCTGCATCCGTCCATCGGCATGAATCCTTTCTGCGCGGCGCTCACTCGATTGTTTCGTGCGGCCCATTTGCCCAGCCAATGTCGAGGAGTAGAGCTTGGCGATGGTGTCGCTGAGGGAGATGGGTCGCCAGTTGGTCACTTCGTCCTTATCGCCCTTCTTGTGCAGCAGAATGGTCATTGATTTGTTCCAGCTTCGCGGCACGTATTCGAGGCGCTGGACGGCGTTGAAGATCGCGGTTAGAATGTGACATCCGGCGTCGAACTTTTTCCAGACGGAGTAGCGGTCCAGGTGCAGTGTTGCTGCATCGTCGGAGGCGCTTCCAGACTTCGGTCGGCGTGAAGGCGTTGGTGAACGGATTGCATTCGGCGGCGTCGTTCTCGTTGTGGTGTGGCACTGCTTCCGGCATTTCGCCTTCGAGTGGAGGCCCTTGTCGAAAAACACGGGCGTAGTGGTCGTGGAGTACGTCGGCTGGTATCTCGCAGAACGGTGATCCGGCTTCGGTGACTTCTCGGAAGGCTCGTGGTCGGCAGGTGCGATAGAGCTTTTGGATACGAGATTTTATGGAAATAATCCCACGGGTTTAAGTGGTAATAAGTTATTGTTATTAATAACATAGGTACTTATTTATGCATGTATTATATTATATAACTACAGTGCGTTTCAAAAGTTTAACCGCACCCCCAAATTTGCTGTTTTTGTTGTTATGTGACAAGATTGAAACTTTTCGATGCTGCAGCATTAAAGAGCATCAAAAATAAGTTATCTGTGCAAAATTTGAGTAAGGTTGCTTTTTTGGTTGAGGAATGGCTCTATAAAAGCCTTTTCAGGTCGTTTCAAAAGTTTAACCGCACTTACGAAAAAACAACTTTATGAACAAATTTAACAATAAAAACGAAACATTTAGTACTTGGTATAACCGCCAGAATTTTTAATAGTCATAAAAATTCTATTTTTCATACTACCGATCAAATTTTTCAATACTGGGCCTGATCCTTCCTCACGCCTCTTGGATTGCATTTTTTAGCTCTTCTACCGTGTTATACTGTCGACAATCAGCATATACATCACGAACGAGAATTCCCCAGAGGTTCTCGATAGGATTGAGGTCTGGCGAACGAGATGGCCAGTCCATAACTTGCAATTTACGAGCCGATATCCACTCTTTGGTGCTCTTACTGGCATGGATGGATGCATTATCTTGCTGCAGAATCAACTAAGCGCTTCGAAATCGGCGAATATATGGCAACAAATGATTTTCCAAGATCGTCTGGTAACCCAAGCTGTTGGTTTTCGGCGGAACAAATGCAATAGATGTCGTACCGAATGCGCTGAAACCGGCCCAAATCATGATCGATCCTCCGCCAAAATTGCGTCTGGAGAAGTATTTCTTTTCTTTTCTGAGATCGTGCCAATACGAACTGAACCCATCTGGACCATCAAGATTCCACTTTTTCTCATCACTCCAGATAATCTAAACTATTTGAACACAATTAAATAATCAAGATAAATATATTAAATATACCTTATCCCACTCATGAGTCCAGGACATGTGATCTTTCGCAAATTGAAGGCGATTTTGCTTGTGCTCATCCTTCAATTGTGGGCACGTCATCATTTTTGAGCGAACAAGGTTCGTATTCTTATTCAGAACTCTCCACACCGTCGTTTTTGAAGCATTCAACTCTGAAAACTTAAAAAATTGTATGCTTAAAAAAGAAAATAGTAAATTCATACCGAAAGAACTTCGAATTTTGTTGACACTAGTTGTAGAATTTGAAGCTTCGTTTACGATAAGACGTTTCTCACGCTCAGAAAGCTTCGGCGGTCGTCCAGATACTTTTTTTCGACCATATTTTGTAGGATTTTTTAGAAAATTTCTAATAACCCGATCGGAGCGCTCCAACCTTCGCGCAATTTCTCTTTTGCTTTTTCCGGCACCCGAAAGTGCGTCTATTTGCCCTTTTTCAAACTCACTTAGCTTCTTCGCTTTTCCCATGCACTAAAACAACATAAAAACATGGAATTAAACAATTAAACAACATTTAAACAAGCGTTTTCGTAAGTGCGGTTAAACTTTTGAAACGACCTGAAAAGGCTTTTATAGAGCCATTCCTCAACCAAAAAAAAAACTCAAATTTTGCACTGATAACTTATTTTTGATGCTCTTTAATGCTGCAGCATCGAAAAGTTTCAATCTTGTCACATAACAACAAAAACAGCAAATTTGGGGGTGCGGTTAAACTTTTGAAACGCACTGTAGGTACGAAAAAACAGAATTTTGCAGAATCAGTGCTACCAATT
>SAUE01000282.1:44950-75363 GCA_009724625.1 Deladenus siricidicola | reverse complement strand
CATACATACATACATACATACATACATACATACATACATACATACATACATACATACATACATACATAAATACATTTATGTATGTAATTTTTTTCGTTGCTTACAACCAAAGAATAATTCTGAATCATTGCGGAAATTTTGTATTTCTTTTTTCATAATTTTTCATTCTCTTTTTGCATTTATTTTTTTTATTTTGTGGTTTTGGTGAAATTTTGAAGAAAAAAAAGCTTCTGAAAAAGCCATAGTTCAGTGTTTTGATAATGGCCAAAGGGTCGTCAAACAACGACGCCATTCATTCTAGTCCCGTCAAGCAGGTCGATTTGGTTAGGGGAAGTGACGCGTCCACGTCTTCCACGTCGACGATCTCCTCCTCGTTCTCCTCACTATCCAAATTTTTGAGCCGAAAGGGCAGCAACTTGCGGAATAGCCTCTTCACCTCGTCCGCCACCAGCCCCTCGTCCACGTGCTCCTCCCTCTCGTCGGCCATCGCACGGCGTCGACGCCGCCGCAAAAGGTGACTAAATCGAATTATAAATCGAATTTCATTTGCCCTATTTTTATTTTTGTTCGGACGGTTAAAACTGGGCCATTTTTTAATTGTGAAAAAAAGAAAAAAAATGTTATTTCAAAGTTTTTTCATTTGACGGTGAAATCTTGAAATATTTTTTGGATATCTTACAGGATCCTACAGATAAAAAACATTTCAAAATTTCTCCAAATTACCAAATTTTCCTTGAAAATTGAAATTCGATTTAATAAAAAATGCAGTCAAACACATTCACTTCAAAACGATTGTGCCGCCAACAATTCCAAATATTGTGGCGATGATTGTGAGGATTTCACGGACGAGAGGCTGGCCGAAGACCGTATTTCACTTCCCGCTCAACTACCATACATAAATCGGGCATTGATCTTGCCCATTCTTAGCCCGGAGGAAACAAAGTCGGCAGTTAATGAAAAACTATTCATGCTCAATCAGAGTGAGAAGCAAAGAACGCAAAATCAAATCTCATTAACGACGGAAAAAAACTTTGGTAAATTTAAATTTTCGTTCATTCAACCATTACTTTCTTATTATTATGTATAATCTTTGGTTCTGTTTGAAGGAGAAATTAAATTATTTTTAAAAATTAAAATTAAATTATTTTATTTATTTTTTCAGTTGAGCTTTGTTTATTCGCCACACTTATCACGTTGAAACACAGTTTTATGTAGTAAAAGGAATTTCTTTTTCAGGATCAAATTTTAAACAGAAATTTTTATAAATTTAAATTGTCTCAGTTTACAGCTTATTTCATTTCACTTTTATTCCACGATTTTTTTAAGTATTGCTTTGAAGCTTGAGAATGATTTAATAATCTTTAAATTTTCCGATCACAAAAATTAGATTCGAAATTTGCACATCACACCCATTTTTGCATGCATTTCAATCTGCATTTTCAAATACATTTTTGCAGTATTCCGAAAAGCTCAAAGGGGTAAAGCCTAGTTTACCCCCCCCCAGAATTCTGAAACTTTTTTTACTTCTTTCTAGACCAGTTTTCCACGCTGATTACGAATATGATATTGGTTTTGCCAGGAAATCCCAAAAAAGTTGGTTTTCGGACCTCCGAAGTTCAGAAATCCATAAAAATATATGATATTGGTTTTGCCAGGAAATCCCAAAAAAGTTGGTTTTCGGACCTCCGAAGTTCAGAAATCCATAAAAAATTGGTTTTGCCAGGAAATCCCAAAAAAGTTGGTTTTCGGACCTCCGAAGTTCAGAAATCCATAAAAAACCACAGGGGTGGTTTTCGGACCTCCGAAGTTCAGAAATCCATAAAAAAACCACAGGGGGGACCAAGGTACAATTTTCGATTTTTTTTTCGGGACCTCCGAAGTTCAGAAATCCATAAAAAACGCAGGGGGACCAAGGTACAATTTTCGATTTTTTCGAGAAAATTTTTAAAAACCACAATATTGGTTTTGCCAGGAAATCCCAAAAAGTTGGTTTTCGGACCTCCGAAGTTCAGAAATCCATAAAAAACCACAAAGAAAAATTGCGGCTAACTTTCCTATTTGGTTGGCCGCCGCGACAGGGACCAAGGTCCAATTTTCGATTTTTTCGAGAAAATTTTTTGTTAGTATGAATCGCTTCAAAATCACTCAAAACCGTGTAAAACGCAATAAATACGTCTTGGTAGGCTCCAAACGGTCTAGGAAATCTCTAAATCATCGCTTCAGCACGTCCTCGTTAGGCGGAGTAGGTCAAATTATCGAAATAATGTTTCAAATCGTTTTGCGCCACACCTNGGGGGGGGGGTAAACTAGGCTGACCCCGCTCAAAGAGAAGAATTGTGCTTGACATTTTCAAAAATGGCATTATGTGTGCATATGTATACGTATGTATGTGTATGTGTATGTGCGTACGTTGGTTGTTGTTGTTGTTTATTGTTGTTGTTTATGATGGCACAGTGTGGCTGTGTCTTTTCTCAGTTAGCTGCTATCAAATGATAAATGAGGTGATATCGAAATGCCTGATGATATGAGGGATGTAATTTCGCCTCAAAATATTTTCCATCTTTTCTAATTTCTGATTTAACACGCCACATGTGCGTGTTTTATGTATTTTTGCCTGATGCGTGTCTACCGCCCATTTGTTAGCAGTGTCTGTTACTCTGTGTGCTGTTGGCCGGCCGGCTGGCTGCTCGCGCAAAAATTTACATACAAATACAATTTTTCTGTTTGTTAAATGCCTTTTTTTGGTCGGACGTAACGTATCGAAATGCGGAAAACATAATAAAAGCAAAAGTTTATCTGCGTTGTTTCGCATACATTCCACCACTGCTACAGAGTTCTGCCGAGGGCATACCATTTCGAAAAGCTATTTTTCACTGGAACGAGAACATAAAAACCTTTATAGCGATTGCTAAATGAAATTGAAAATAACACATGTTAACATAGTTGAGATAATGTTTACCTGCAGAACAAAAATAAAAGATAGTATGCATTTTTCGAAATTTATTTATTTGCGGGCATTCCGCAATTATGCAAAGCCGTCTCATGATATTCCGCAGCTTTAACACATTAATTGCAATATTGTTCTCCATTCGAATTTCTGCCACGAGGTGAATGCGATGAGCAGCGCAGAGGTTTGCGTAAACGCCTCGGAGAACAATCGCCTCTTCTCCACACATTTCGCGAAAAAGCGGACCAATTCCGTTCAGGAATTGGCTCCAAGCCAAAATAATTCACTCGGCGCTAATTCAAGACCGCCAATCAATCGACGCTTTTCGCTCACTCGCGTCGAGCTCAACCAACGCTCTGTGGGTAGGCGATGGCGACGCGGTCAGCGCGCGACAAGATCGCTGGACTTCGGCAGTACTTCAATAGCGCGCGCTCTTTTGGAAATGGGGCGAATGGCAGAGGCGATGGCGTGGAGTCATGTTTCTGAAGCTACCAACAGAAAACCGTTGAGAGCCGAAAAACAATCACCAATTCCTCAGAATCCAAACTCTTCAGGTTTCATAATTTGTTAAAGCGATTACGTGAATGGTGAAAATAATTTCTGAAAAATAGCAAATTTAGTAAATACATATGTACATATGGTTGATTGATTTGTTCTTTTATTTATTATTACAAAACTGTTTTACACATCTTATATTTCAGTCTTCTTTTTCAGAAACCACTTTCAACAGTTCACAAATATACAATCACTACAGTAAATGTTTATGCACTTTTGAAAAAAAAATCTGTTAAGGGCTGAAAATTTTTTTTCCAAAAATGTTTTGTTTTTCTACGACATGAATGCACGCTTTTATATGATTTTAAAATTGTTTTTTAATATTTTTGAAAATTCTGAGATGCGCCTTTAAGACTTTTTCTTCGTTACCAGCATTGCATAAGACGATACATACATATAAGAAAATATTGAAGTTTTACTGTAGTACGTTTTGTGCGTTAGATTGTTTTACTGTACTTATTTAAATTTATGACTTCGACATCTACATACTATATATATATATATATATATATATATATATATATATATATATATATATANAACACGAAAAAAAGAAAGGTAATTAATTTTATTCTTCCAAAAGTTTCAAAAAAAAACTCCATAAAAAATAAAATATATATATATATATAATATATATATATATATATATCCTTTAATGTAAAACGATATTTTAATTGTTTCATATCATTAGTAAGCTCACTAAAATTTGCATACCAACAAGTGCAGTTTGAAAATCCACTACTTTCAAAGTTAATAAAACAGCACCGCGGTTTTTCGGTATAAAATTTATTTGCTGAGGAAATGAAACGAAATGAAGAGGAAATTTGCTGTTGTTTGGTTTGTTGTTACGTGTACTAATCGTTATTTTGTTGTTATTGTTGTTGTTGTTGTTTGTCGTTGTGTTTTTGTTATTACGTTTTGTTCGTCCGCCGCCATTAAATTGGCAAATTATAAAAAGATTGGTGAAGTGTACGCTATTTGTGTTTTTCGTAGTTTAAACTTTATTAGAGTGACTACTTATAATTTATCTCCCTCCACTTTCTTCACAACAACACAGCCAATATCGCTGCTGATGTGATGTGATCATTTTATCGCCACTCGCAGCCATCAAAAGCAGCAGCAGCAGCAGCAGCAGCAGCATGAGCAACAACGACAGCGACACAGATGTGAAATTCGAAATTCACATATGCAGTGGCTTATACATATGTGCATTTCGCCAATCAAAATCAAACGAATTTATTCTCGATTAAAGAAAAATACGCATTTTTGACATTAATTTCACATTTGTTCGAGGAGCATGACTAATATTAAGTTTTAGTCATGATATTAATTTGCGTGTTTTGCAAATTAATTTGCATTTAAATTATTTTATTATAATAATATTTTTGTGATCAATCGGAAACAATGAACTTTCTACATCATTCAGCGACATTCAGCGTATGTGTAATCATACAGTAATATTAGCAAGCAAGCTGTGTATAGAAAGCTGTGTATAGTAAGCGAAGATATAGAATTATGATGGATTCCGCCTCTCCCTCTTCTTCGTCATCATCAGCACCGCAAATGCAAGAACAAACGATTGCGGATAAAGATATTTTGCGAGAAGCGCTTGAAAGTGCTTTCGGAAGACTGTGGCCACTCGTTGTGGCGTTTGTTTTCAGTGTGGCCTTTCATAAAATTCTGAAAAGAATAGACCAAGTCAAGCACATTCCACTTCCTCCGTCCATTTCGCCTCCAACTAATATCGTCAAAGATGGAACAGAACGAAGTGAAAAAATTTCGGTGCCAAGTGAATCATCGCCATTCATTCGAAGGCTGAACGCCGATGTGAGTCAGGACGAGTTGACACTGGCACTCGCGCACGTCAAAACAACTTCGCAGCAGCCGTTAGCGATATTCCTCAACAATGACGCGTGCGCCGAGACCGACGATTGGGAGCGAAAGTGTTTGTGCGAGCGAAGTGACTCGGGAAATGTGAGTTTGCGCGACTCGTTCAGCGTGGCGCCATCCCAAACCGGAAGTGAAAAAGAATTGGCTATTATCGGCGGTGGGGAGGATGATGATGATTGCGATGATGTCACCGCTAATATCTCGACGGACACGACAGGCGTTCAAGTCTTGACAAAAAGAAATCTAAAATATTCTACATCCATACAACTATCCGACACGACATTTAGATCGTCCTCGTGGGAATGTATGCAAAATATTAGTGGAAATTTTTTAAATTTTAATTACAAAAATATAAGAGCATCCCTTAATACAGCATCGTTTCTTGTTTCTTATAATGATTCCATATAATTTGTTGCATGTTAATATAGTATGTAATATCTCTTACGTATGTTTTGTCATTCCGGGATCGTACGTAATGAAAAAGCTTTAAGTGTATGACTTCATGTAATGAAAAAGCAATGATTTTGCACAAAAAGAACTTATTATTCGAATTCTTAGTTTTCCTATATTAAAATATTGTTATAATAAATGTAGAAAATTTTGCAAATTTCAGGCCGGAATTTGTTGAACAAAAAAGAGGCACCGCCCTCCACCATCAAAGAGTCGAGCGAATCCTCACAGACCATCGACGAGCAGGATGGTAGTGGCAGCAGTGCGGACAAAGGTGACTATTAATTTTACACACTAACAATCCCCATTCTTTGGTCCTCACGCTTGCGATAATTGTTCCTTTTTTATTTACTTTGGCCCATTAATCCACACCCCATTATTAATCTTCACGTTGGAATTGGGAGAATGGCATGGAAGAACCTTTCATATTCTTGATCGCATTCTTTTTTTATTTTAAAATTTATTAAAGTTTTTTTTTATAAAATGGAAATCTTCATTATAATGTGTATAATATAAAAAAATAGATATATGTATACATATATGTACATACATAAATTTTTTTGAAATTCTTAAAAAAATCGGATTTATCGTAAGGTTATCGAAGGTCCACGCCATTCTCTCAACATAACAAACTTGACTCTTTGTGTATGTGAAAAAAAGCATTTATTGAAATATGTACGAAATAGTTTTTATTTTTCGAATTGCAAAAAGTAATAATAACAGTAATAATAATAATAAGAATATTAGTAATAATATTAATAATAATATTAATATAATAATAATATTACGAGTATGATTTGCAGGCATAAAATAATTAAAAAAAAATTTCGAGTAATTTTCAATTAATTTTTTTGCACAAAGGGTCAAGATTACCCCCTGCGTTTTGCTTGGATTTTTGGTTTCGCTTTCCTTCGTTTGTCGATTTTTTTGGTCTTCTTTGAACGGCTTTTTTATTATTGGACTATGGCAGTTTTTGTGCGTTAGCGAACTGTTTGCATTGAAGTTGTATAGTTTCTTTTGCCGCCGTATTTATCTTTTCCCGAAATTTATGGCCGATGGGCGTCATCAAAAACGAAGCAAAAAAGGCACTTCCTAAATTAATCCCCGTCTATTACCGGTACTGAAAAATTTTAATCATTTAAAAAAATTAATTTTTTTTGTAAAACAAAAGCATTTTTTTTGCTTTTTCGCCAACAAATTGCTTTTTTTTTGCTTTTTGGTGACGTTTATTCGAAACTAATGTCATTCCCGGTTAATGAATGCATTAACCGTTTTCCTTTCCGAATTGTACTCTAATTGGAAAGATATGTAACTTTAATGAATTTTTTAACCTAACCGGAAAAACGACAGAGCTTATCCTATTTTTTGTAGTTTTCTTTATCACAAACCGAAACCAATTCTAAGTTCATCAACTCACACTTCAAATGCCTCAAAATCGTGAGCGAGCAAACATTCGAATTATTCGAATTATTTATTGTGGGATTTAATTTGTGGATTTAATAGTTTTTGGTGAAATTTGCGCGGAATTTTTTTTCAAATTTAATTTTATCCCTTTTATCCATTTCATACAGATAATCTTCACATTTGTTTGTTGTGTCTATATTTTAATTCAGCACAGTTACATACATATTATCGGAACTTCTATCACATATAAAGTCATACATATTCACGCGGATAAACAAAATGTGCAATAAAACATATCCTAAAGACGAAAAGCTATGTATGTACAAAAACACACTTCCAGTGATCCACAGTAATTGAAATTATTTAAAAAGTGCAAAGTTATGTGCCATAACATCTCCTCGGCATTACTGTACCGAGATAAAGAGAGAGAGAGAGTTTTATACATATGTACATATTTCAAAGTACTTTTCACTTGGATTTTGCAATATTTTGAAGTTTTCTTTTCGTGTAACTAAATATAATATATATATGATGAGCCTGTGATACATACATATACCTAAATAAAAATCTATTTATTGTAATTTTCCACGTTTTTCTGCCAATTTTTCTCATTCCACAAACAATATACAGTGTGCTCCTTCAACTTTTGCGTTTGAATTTGCATTATTTTAATATAATCTATTTTCACACAAGTTTTTCATTTTGCAATTTTTTTTCTCACTCGATTTGACTTTTATTTTTATTTTTTTGAATTGCGTTCCTTTTGAAAAGCTGTTTGAGTGCCGTTATGAAGAGATTGTCAATTTTCAAGCCAATGAATTTTCTTATTACTCAAAACACAAAAATCAACTTGCCATTAGGCGGCGGACTTCTCAAACACGAGAATACGGTAGTGCGCGTGGACACTGAGACGCTCTCCGCCAAATCGGTCACGCCGTCCGCGGCCGGCGGCAATTCCACGTACCCGAGCGTGGTGGCGCCACCGTATGGCGCCGCGTCATCCGGATCGCCAGCACCGCCATCGTCCGGCGCCGCGCTCAACTCACCGCGACAACCGCAGCAGCAGGCGTCACCGCTACTCCCAGGTGGGGTATCTCCAAAAATGTTCCCCTAATCTCAATTTTTTCGATTACAACTCAAAAATTTGGGAAAATTTGAGAAAGGTTGCCGCTATTGTCAAATACAATTAACTTTTTCATATTCTTTAAATTACAGTAATCAATGTAATTTGAATGCAAAACATTTTTTTCAAAAATGTTTGATTGTTTTCTAAAATGTTCGACTCATAAATCAAATAAGAAATTCTTTTTACATTCTCGAACAATACATATGTATTTTTTGTATATGCATTCTTTAACTTATTTCTCGCAATTTTTGTGAATTTATGTATCGTAGTTGTGTAACTGAATTTTCACCTCAAAAATTTCTATTTTTGTCAAAGTTGTTTTATGCACGGAACTTCATTATTCTTTCTGTAACAATTAACCATTTTTCTTCTTGTTATATCCACTTTATGCAAAACCTAACAACTATATGTACATACTTATTGTTAGTTATTTTTACTAAATAGTTGTTCCTTTTTTCTAAGTCTTGTAAATCTTCTTAAACTTCTGGAAAAATATTAATGTGTCGAATTAAATGCGTATTACAATTCAAAAAAGGGATACTTTTTTTTTGGAAAATTTTATTAGCGGATAAATTTTCATAGAAGTCGTCGTTTTAAATGTCCGCCACTTTTTCATTTTTATTGATGCCTCCAAAGTCAAGTCAGTTAAGCATTTTTAATTTTTCGCAAATTCCTAATCCCCAATATTCCCCTGATATTTTTGCGTTTGCCTCCCCCTTCTCTTTCTGCTTGTTCTCTACCTTCTCTCTTTCTCTCTGCCGCCGGCCGGCCGCCCGCCCGCCGGTTGCGGTGGCCTCCACAACATTTTGCCACATTCGTATTGCCCCAATTTATTGGTTTCTTTTTCTTTCGCCGCAAATTTGTTGGCGCAATTTTTTGTAGCCAAATTCTCTGACATGATCTCTCAATTTTCCTCTCTCGACAAATTTTTTTCCTATTTTTTATTTATTTTTGACATTTTGAAGAAAAATAAATACTCTTCGCTTTGAATTTTTTTGTGAAATTTGTGCCAAAGCTTTCTAATTTCTCAATAGTATGTGTCATTTTTTATCTTCAAAATCGTCATGAATTAGTGAATTATAATAGTATATAATATTATAGTACAGGAAATAGCTTGAGCAATGTCTTCTTTCAACGGCTTATTTTCGTCGTTTTTGGTCTTCACGTCAGAAAAACGGAATTATTTTTCGTTTTGACATTACTACAAGCGTTCAAAAACTTTTTGTGGCTAATAATATGTATTCGTTGTAAACAGTTTTGCTTAGTAAAATAGTGACTCAAATAGATTTTAGGAAAAAATGAAACAAAAGCTGAAAAAACAAAAAATAAAAATAATAAATTAGAAAGAGAGCAACAACAAAATTTTTAGGCGATCAAGAGTGAAAAATAATATATAAAATGATTACACATATTTAAAAATAATTTTCGAATTCTGTGTTATTCAGCTTGAATTATATGTGGTTTTTTTCATTTTCTAATTTACACAAAAGCTTATTCATGAAAGTGTAATAAAACATTCACTGTACAAATAATCAATTAAATGTGGATAGCAGCTAACTAACTCATTGTTGTTCTTTTTTTTGTGAACATTTTACGCGTGTTGAGAATGAAAAGTGCGATAGAGATGAGAGCATCGATTACCGAACAAGGTGTATGAATATTGACTTTTTTTTCGCGGATCAGAAAATATCTCTAGCCTATCCCACAGTTCGATATTGTGGCTCGACGAGTGAGACTTAAAGCTAAAGATAGACGAAAAAAGACAGAAGCCAAAAAATGAGTGTTAGAAAAACGAGAATAAGTGGTGAATGATGAGTGAGGTAAGTCGTAATCTCTGCGGAAAGTTGAGCGTGCATTGATTAAAGTTGAAATTTCAAAAAAAAAATTGAGGGTAGACATTTCAGGAACAGCTGTTATTGCACTTTTTGTGTCGATCGCTTCTTACCGAAGCTGTTATTTATTTTATACTTATAGATATTTTAATAAGTTACATGTTCATCGTGTTTTAATGTAATTTTGTTATTTCTATTTCCAAATTTTCTATTTCTAAAATATTCAAACACATATGTATGTAATACATTTTTTTTCTTTAATTGTACTTTTACTTACAATTGTACTGAACATATTGTACTCAATTTTACATATCAACTTCCTGTGCAATCAATCTTTACGTTCACATAAAACTTATCTTTTCTTATCTAAAACATTTTATTTTCTATACTTTCTAACATTTTTGCTGGCAATTTTTTAAATGTGGATTGTTAACATTTTTCATTTCGATAATTTTTCAGATTAACCCTTTTATTTGTTTAATTGCAAAAAATGAGCTAAATTAAATTTGTTATTTGCTTTCGTGATTGGGCACAATGATCAAGGGTCAAATTCCGCTATCCAATTTGAGCAACCACCAACTCGGTAATAATATGGGTGCTGTCGGCAATACACCCATTTTTCTGACCGCCGCCAACGGTCACGGCGGTGTGAGTGGCGGTGTAAAGCGCGCCATTGACAACGCCTCCCCTAACTCATCGCCCTCCTCCTCCACCGGTTCCTCGACGAGGTGTAAGTGATTGTCGCTTGTCGGTTACTGTTAATTTTTTTTCTTCTTTCTTTTAAATTTCACCAATTTTGAATATTGTTGTATTCGTTCTGCTTTTCTTGCCTTTCAATCTTTTGTTGGCGCTTCCTTCCCGAATTTTTTTTATTCATATTTTTTTAAATTTTATGGGATTTTCATGGGCAAAACCATAACATTTTACGTTACGTTACCATAAATATCGTAGGAAAATGAAATCTGAAATCATATAATTAAGTTTTAATAAACTTTTAGCTCAAAAACAAGAAATTGTTCGGGTAACACAACAGCTTTTGGACGCCATATCATGCAAGGATTTCGACGCTTATGCGTAAGAATAATTTTTGTTTCCATGATTTTCATCATTATATGTAATCAAATTCAATTCGACTTATGTGATTAAATATATTTATTGCTGTAATGAGACATTTACTGTAGGCGTCTGTGCGATCCATCTATGACATGTTTCGAACCGGAAACTCTTGGCAACTTGATAGAGGGCATGGACTTTCACAAGTTCTACTTCGATCAATGTAACATGAAATTTTATTTGTAAAATGTATATAACATACATATGCAATATGTACATAGATATGGTAATATAATACTTATTTGTAGCTCAACAAGCGTTAATGCCTTCGAATTCGAACACCGTAGTGGCTGGTGGCCGGCCGAGGCTTCCGCCCTACTTTCAAATTCACACAACGCTACTCAATCCCAATGTACATCTGATGGGTGATGAGGGAGCGTGCATTGCGTACGTTCGACTAACGCAATACATCGACAAGTGAGTAATTAGAAAAAGAAAATCGCATGGAATTTTTTTGAAAAATTCGTAATTGTCGTAATTCACCATCAAAAAATTTCCACAAAATTTTACAATTTTTTGCTGTTGTAAAAAAAATATAAAAAATATAAAGAAAAAAGTCTTGCTAAAGGAAATTTTGAAAGATTTGGATTGAAATTATACGAAAATTGCCGTATGCAGGAGATTTTGGAAATTTTTCAAAAAATTCGAAAAATTCTTACATCTAAAATTTGTAATTATTACGAATTAAAAAAATCGTCATCATTTTCTCGTAGTTCATAACTCGTAACATCATTGCTGTAGATGACTACGATCCCTGCACACATATGTATACGTATACATAGCTAAACATTCAAAATTAAGGTTTGGCGACAATCGTACGCGACAAGCGCAAGAGACGCGGGTCTGGCAAAAGCGCGGCGGTCGAAGCTGGGTGTGCGTACACGTTCATCGAAGTGGTGATCCGTCATCGAACACATCGATAGCTGCTGCGGCTGCCAGCGCAGTCGCCGCGGTTAGTGGCGGAGGCGGCTTTGAGCATCTTCTCCATTAATATGTTATCAAAGATACTTTTCTCTCCTCTTCAATTTGCGTGCAAGCATTTCAAGGCAACTCGTACGAAGCAATTTTATTTTTCATTTAAGACTCCAACATAATTTTAATCGATAAATTGACAAAATATGCTAAAAAATAAAAACTCATATTTAAGGGTTTACATATTGCGTAAATTATAGGGTTATGGCGTAAAGTTTTTTTGGAATGGAGTGAGAAACTTCCATTAAATTTGCGTAAAAAACGACAATTTTCCATTTTCACAAAAATAAATTTCCGCTTTCTAGTCAATTATACAAAGTCAGTTTTCATTTCTTTTCGGTTCTATCTGTAGGTTTCATCCACTTTTTTGTTTAGTCAATATATAGTCTTCCATTTTTTATAACGTGTTACATTTGTAGATTTTTTTCTGCCCGTACTCAAATTCAATCACAAATTGATGAAAAATTGCCGCGATCAAATTTTAATTTTTATATTAAGTTAAAGCTCTCTGTAATATTCCGGTTGTTGTTGTTTGTATCCCGGTGTCGGATATGGAAATAAAACCGTCACCGTATGTATTGTTCACCGATTGAAATGCTACAGTCTTGCCTCCACGTAGAATATAAAAATTTCCATAAATAGCAAAAACTATTATTAGCAATTTTTTGTGAAAATTGAGACAAACTTATGTATCATGAAGTTAATTTATCAAGAAAAAAAAACGCTTGAAAAAACGTCTATGTATTTCGTATTAGGATCACAAAAATTTCTCGTGTGTTGGCAACTCTTGTAAAAATCACAATATTTAACGTATGTGATTTAATGTATCTCTGTAATGAAATTTGCCTTTTCCATAGTTTTCCTTTCAATTTCCGATTTATTTCTTTTCGAAGTTTCGTTGTCTATTTTTTGTTATACTTGTAAAACATAATATAAGAGTTTCAAAGATGTATTTTTCAATTTCATACTTTGGGCACAAACCTCACAAACATCTTTCGTGATTTCAAAAATGAAATCAATTCGACGAATTTCTCTCCCCGCCAAATAAACATGAAATTGAAATATTTATTTTATTTTTTAAGTTTTCAGAACCTGTTTTTTGTTTTGTTCCGTAGTAAAAACGCTATTTCACATAATTATTATACATATATTTTGAATAAAAAAGATTAAGCGACTTTGACTATTCATAAACTGTATGTAACTTGACTAAAAACATTAGAAAGGAACTGAAGCGCCTCGATGAAGCACGGAGTGTATTGGGCGCTCCCAAACTCTACATAACTTGAAAAAATTAAATTTTACTAAATAAAAAATGATTGAATGTCATTTTATAACTTTAAAAAGTGGAATTGAGAACAAATTTTTTTTTGTGTGGCTTTTTTGGGACCAAAATTTACAATGTACGAAAAATCGGCTGATTTTTAAATTTTTCAAAAAAAATCTTCATCAAATTTTTCTTCACAACATTTTGCAAGTCAATTAAATTTTTTTAAACTATGCTGGGTACAAAAAACGTCTATCTACAATATATTAACGGAAAAAGAAAGTTGACAAACTCGAAAACGGTCAGACGAAAATGAAAACGGCAGAAAAAAAAGAAATAAAACAGAACTTTTTTGAAAAAAAAATTGAAAATTTATTTTCGTAGAACCCCTTCCACAAACCCAGTGATTCCATTTTTCAACTTCACGGACAATCACTTCATGGTCCTCTTGAAATTATGTACATTGTGAAGTAGACGAAGTCGAAACTTCAACTTCACGATCAAAAATAAATTGAAAAAGAAAACCTCCACGAAAAAAAGATTTTTTCGACGAATTTCTCTTCGCTAAATAAAAATGAAATATTTATTCTTTTTTTAATTTTCAGAAGCTGTCAAATATTATTTTACATAATTATTATACGCGTGTATATTTTGAATAAAAAAAATTATCATTGACTATTCATAAACTGTTGATATGTAACATGACTAAAAATCAGGAATCCAAAGTGCTACAAAACGGAAGAAAAGTTGAAAAATAGCAATAAAAATTTGTAAATTGAATGGAGGAAAATTATGTACATTCCGACTCTCTCAGTCATTAGTAATTTCTTGTTTCGGCACTTCCAAAGCGTCGAGGACGTTGGAAAGGACCTGAAGCGCCTCCATGAACTGGACCTCGATCCAGCACGGCGTCGCCGTTATTGTCGGACGATTGTAATGGGCGCCCCAACCCTTCACAAAACTAATTCGAATATTGCAAATCGGCTAAAATTGAGGAGTAGGATATCAAATTTGCCGAAAAACAACGTATAAAAGAAAACTCGAAAAAGGAAGAAATCTTGAAAATTTAAGCACAAACCTGCAATGAATGAACAGAAAAATAGCCTTCAATTTTCGCTTTGTTAATCATGTCATTAAATGTTGTTTTGTCGAAAACCTTCATCCGGGAATCTGGAATTAATAGAAAATCGAAAGGTAAAATATAGATTCGAGAAAATTCTCGTTAGATTTTCACACAAAACATAGTTTGACGTTTTGAGAGACAAAAAACCTTGTGGTAGTCGATAGACGGTGGACAAATCGTCCTTCATAGATGCCGCATAGAGTGGACTTTGTACGAAAATCGGAGACTCGCCCAAACAATTCACATAAATGTCCTCAATTCCGTCGCCTTCCTGACTGATACAACAACCTTTTCCTACAAAGCTTTTATTGTAACAATTTAGTTTTGTAACTTATTTTCTTTAACAAATCTTTAATATTATTTCCTACCAATTAATGCCAATAACAAAACAAAATATGGACTGCACAATCAAACCATGCATACCTATTTGACGCCTCGCCTTTGCCGATACGGGATTACGTGTGACGTTTCCAAGCATTCCTAGAAATTTATATGTATTTTTGATGTATAACTTGAACAGTAAAAAAATCAAAAATCTTCTTTGTCTTAACACAACTCACCCAAACAGAATCGAGTATTGTCGGAAGTTGCGCATAATCCATCGATAATAACTCTCCGCTGAGTGGATTTGTATACTTCGCCAACCTACAAATAATGAATAACCACAACTCGGTACGTTTTATCGCCAGACTTGTTCTCGCCATCATTCTAAATTTATCCCATCGCTTTGGCGAGTAGCCTAAAGCTTAGACTTAAGGCTCCGCATAGCCTGGCAATTATCCTAAGACTTAAAAAAATAGCCTTGGTAAGTTGCCTTCTGGTTCGGGTTGTGAGGACCTAAACCTAGGCTAAAGGCTCATAATGAAACTGTTTGCAAATAGAAAATTTGGACAATAGAATGCGCTGGGATAAATTTAGAATTATGGCGACAACAAGTCTGGCGACAAAACGTCCTGTTCCGTCCACAACTCACGCTTAAAATTCAATAAAATGTATATACCCTCTGTTCTATCTCGTAGTAGAAAATATTAACCCAATAGTTTGCTAAATCATGCTTCGGCGCTCTGATATTCGAATTAATCGCAACATCTTCGTTCTAAAAAAGACCAGCAAAATTCAGTGGCATCTAAGAATGAAAGCTTTTTATTAAAGAATACCTTTGGAGATATAATTGAGTTTTTCGGTCTAGTGTTAGTGGTCGTAAGCTTATGAATTTGAGAAGTGGAAGGTTTTATATCTCTTTGATTCTTAAAAATCATCGAAGCACCAAGAGTATTGCTCGCAGAATTTGCCGTTGTGTAGGGCAGTGGAAAATTCATGTTCAAGAAGTCCGATTGAATGGAAAGTTCTAAGAAGACGAGATATTATCTCAAGCAGAAATGAAAAAACTACCTCCAGAAGGCGTCACCGTAGGCTTTGAATGTTGTCCATATTCCAACTTTGGCTGTGTTTGAGGATAGCCCAAAGGCAAATTCTGTGACTGCTTGAATTGCTGAATGGATCCAGCTAAATTCAATCTAATTATTACACTTTTTCAATGATCACCCAAATAATAACCTCCCATTTATTTCCAATTTTCAGTGGCTTAGATGGAGAGGGCATGCTCCGAGAAAATGTTTGTGATTTTTGAGTAAATAAATAAAAATTTTATTTGAAAAATATGATGTTTTTGTGATTCATCAATTGCCCTTGATAAATTTCTTTCCTCACGATCATTTCTATAAATAAGCCAACTATTCCACCGTCTTATAACATTGCTTTACGCTGGAAAATACCTGCATGATGCTGAATAGACGACGACGTCGTCGGTTCAACGAATTGCGCTTCCGAAGAAGAAATTGATTGCGAATATTCGCCGCCATTCCCAACAATATTATAGCCAACTTTGTCTTGACTATTCATTTGACTATTTCTGTCATGTTGGAGGCATTAACAACAATGACAACTTTCAATTAATAATAATGCAAAATAATAGTTAGGTTCCCACCTCGCCACTACGAAATTCCATTAATCACCAGCTTTTTTACCAACATTTTATTTACAACATTAAAAAACACAAATAAATATTCTTTGCAAATCATAAACTGCGTTGATTTCATGAAGGGATTTTTTAATTTATATATTTTTAATCAATCAAAATTGAATGAATTGATTTTGAATACAAATAGGAAGATTTCAAAAAGTCACGACAAAATCCCAAATTTGCAAAAAAATCGTAAAAATTCTATCAGATTGTAATAAATTTACGTTTTCAGGAAAGAAAACTATAAAAAAGAAAAGTCTGATTTCTCGCTTATTTACTTGTGTCTACCGCCACCACCGCCTCCGCCCCCACCAAGACCACCCAAGCCCGCGCCGCCAAGGCCGCCTAGTCCCGGCACATTGCCCTGCATTTGCTTCATCATGTTCTGCAGTCCGCCAACTCCGCCCATTTGGTGGAGAACGCGGGGGTCGATCATCTTCGCCATGTGTTGATTGAGTTTCGCCATTTGCGATGGGTTGATGTTTTTTGGGTTCATGTCGCCATTCTAAATCCATTACCATATATCAAAGTGCTAACATTTACGATTTACAGCTTTTTTGGCCCAAAATTTAAGATTTACGAAAAATCGGCCAATTTTTCAACATTTTTCAAGTAAATTAAAAAAAATTTTAAACTCAATATACGTTTGCATTAGGGGAAAAAGTAAGTTGATGAACTCGAAAACGGTCAGATAAAAACGAAAAAACAACAAAAAAGTAAAATAGAACCACACTTTCTTGCAAAAAATTAGGAAAAAATGCAAATTTTCAATCAAAAAGTGAAAATTTATTTTCATAGCACCCCTGCCATATATATCAAAACTAAATGCGTAAAAAATTTCATATCAAAACCAACCCTAAACAATCCTTTTATGGATCCCATCTTCTTCACCATATCCGCAAATTTCTTATATTGTTGCAAAAGCTCCTTTACTTCGGTGATGGAAGTTCCACTTCCTCTAGCTACACGACTTAATCGTGTCGCCTCTTTCGAAAACAAATCGTTCGCTTTGGGGTGATCCAGCTCTACAAGAATAAATACACAAAATACGTTAGTAAGTATTAAAACACATTTAATAATAAAAAACAAAATTATACAAATAGAACAAAAAACAATAATAATAATAGTAGTAAAATTCGTTACAAATAAAAAGCAAAATTGAAAAAGAGCTTATAAAAAATAAAAATCTAGAAAATTGAACAAACCATTATCCGCCATACTGTCCATAATCGTCATTAGTCTTTTTAGCCGTGAGGCCGATTCTTGTTCGTTGCCTTTGGTCATAAAATCTGGCCCAAAGCCCGGAATCATACTCTAAAAGCAAATACATCGTAAAATGAAAAAAATTTGCAAAAATTGCGTACCATAATTTGACTAAACGGTCCCATTTTCATAATATTTTGGAATTGTTCGTACATGTCCCGCAGTGTAAATTGGCCTAAAAATCATTGCCACATATTAAATATTTAAAATATCCAAAAATCTCAAATTCGAAATATATGTTTAATTCATGTTATCAAAATTAATACCAACCTTGTTTCAGCCTTTTAATAAGCTCTTCATTGTCCTCGAGTCCCATTTCGGACACCTTTTCCACCAATCCCTCAATATCACCCATCCCCAACAATTTTTGCAAAAATGGCTTCACTCGGAACTGCTCAAAATCATCGATGTGCTCGCCAGTACCGATGAATATAATAGGTGAACGGGTGGCTGCAACACTAAAAAAGTTCGATAAATTTAGTTTTCAAAAATAACTACAATATTTAAATTTTCAATTAAAAAAAAGATCAAAACTATTAGACGATATCATAAATTCTTTCCAAACATAAAGTACATTTCATTTTGTTATTATTTGTGAAAATACTTGTTTAAAATGAAAAAAATTGCACCGAAAATCCGATTCTAAAAAGTATCAAAAATTCATTAACGTTAAAAAAATTCAAAAATGAAATGAAAATTTTAGACATTTAGATGGTCGTCCTTCATATTCTAAACTGCTGAGACTTTTCACAAATTAATATAACGTAGCAAAAAAATGATTACGCTGAAAGAGCGCCTCCACCCTTTGCGTGACCGTCCAATTTGGTGATGATCACCGAGCCCACGTCTACGGTGTCGTGAAAGGCGCGAGCCTGTGCCTCACACGCCTGACCAATTGACGCATCCATCACAAAAATCACATTGTCAGGATTCTATAATTTTTTGTGCAAAACTAGACGAAAAAAAGAGATTATCCAAAAAACTATCAAAAAGTAAAAAACGTACGACAGCGTTGGACACTTGAAGCATCTCTTCGAAGAGGGAGGCCTCCTGTTTGTGGCGACCAGACGTATCGACGATAATCATCTCAAACCCGTCGCTTTTGAATTTGTCGACACCTTCGCCGGCAATAATCACCGGATCCACCTCTGTGTAGCTAAAAAAAGTTCGATAAAAATTCAATTTACAAAAAGATGATTACCAAAGAAAAAACCGGCTGAAGTCGTGAACTATTTCATGACCGTTTTTTCTTCAACAATTACTTAAGGGTTACATTAAAATGTTTACCACAAAATTATGTTCAATAATTAGTATTGTAATTAGTCAACATTTGTTCTTGCTCCTCTTGTACCGATTGGTTTTTATCAATTTCAGCGATATTTTGAAGTATTTTAATTTTGTAATGTTAATCTTTTCAAACAAACGAATCTCTTTGAATTATTAAAGCATCAAAAATTTCTAACAAATAGATAACTTCTCGATTGCCTATAAAAATAAACGTAAAAATAATGCACGCTTAATTTCAAATTACACGTGAAAAATTTTATACGTTTTCCATATTCGCGTAAAACTCCAAAAACTTAGACAAAATTAGTTCCAAATATACCTTCCATAAAACGGAATTCTTGCTTTCGTCGCGTTTTGTTTGAGTTGATCAAAAGCACCGGCACGAAAGGTATCTGCACAAATCAAGCACGTCTTCCAACCCTTCTTTTGATAGTAATAAGCTAGCTAAAATTTGCTTTGTAATACATAAAAAAATTCAAATTCACTTCCATAATAAAATCCTTTTTTTTTCTTCCCACCCAAAAATTTTTTTACGTTGGACCCCCCTCCCTTTAGTCATTTTTTGACCTTCCGCCATTTTGCGTGATGGTTTATTATTTTTAACCCCTGTGCGGCGCGATAGAGGAGCAGGGTCCAACCCCCTTGCCTCAGTATAACATACATACAAATTCGAAATGCAATTCCATAATAAAATTGCCTTTTCTGAAATTATAACATTGACATATAAAACATTTACCCACAGAAAAAAGCAATCAAAACAACATAATAAAACATTATAGCATAATAAAACAAAATTTACAACAGAAAATAAATTCAAAAAGACACAAGCAATCGATGGAACCAACCTTCGTGCATGTGGTAGTTTTACCCGAACCCTGAAGACCGACGAACATGACGACATTCGCACGTCCCTTTGTAGGCTGATATGGCTGAACACCCGGGTCCACCAATTTCAGCAACTCCGTGAAGACGCTTCGTTGAATAAGCCGTCTTTTATTTACACCGCCTGTCATTTCGTCAAAATCGATGGTTTTCCTAAACGCAATTATATAAGAATAATTAAAAAAACTGGAAGATGTGTTAAACAAAACCGCAAAATAGTATAAAGCTTCATTTTTATAAAATATGTAGCAATGTTTGATTCATGAAAAGCGTAAAATTGAACTAGAACAAGTCAAGAAAAACTATATTAAGGCTAGTAAATGCATGTAAAGAAATACTTAATGATACTTGCCTGACATTCTCTCGCAGTTGCTTGACTAGTCGGGCGTTGACGTCCGATTCGATAAGCGCAACGCACACTTCCTTAAGCATTGCGTTGAGCTCATCCTCGTTAATGATCGTCGCCTGGCCGAGCTTACCAATCGCATTGCGAATTCGCCGGCCCAAATCTGCCAAAACCATTTTTTCTAGAATCAAACATAGAATCAAGCGAATATTTTCCGCAATTATATCACTCGAATAAGCAAGACGGACGTCTTGCTTGAATGAGAATCCAGGCATCCCAGTGTCATCGATCAAAATGGGACAAAAAATTAGTTCAAAGGTTTTCCGATATCCCAATAATGATGGAACAAGCAAAAATGATTACTCCACCGTTCTTAGAGCGCATAAAACCCATGGACCATATTTTACTCCCATTTCAGTCAGCAAACTCTCTGCTTTAATTACTTCTTTTTTCCAATTGATTTCCATAAATTTGTGTAACTCAAAATTAAAAAGATCAAACAGGGAAACCCCACAACAACAAATTATGGATCCTCAAAAACCAACGTGTTCTCTTACGAAACTGCAAAATTTTTGCGTGTTTTAAAATTTGTGGCTAAACCACAAAAATTGTTCAACAACTTTGAATATTACAACGATTTGCTTGCATTTTACGGTTTATTTTTCAAACAAAAATTGGCGCCGATTCTTCTTTTCTTTCTTTTTTCTTCGACCGTTGAGGGTTGTTGCGGAATTTCGAGGTTTTTCGGCCTACCAATTTTGCAATTTTTTTACCTTGGAATTTGTCAATTTTTTTATCTTGGAATTGCCTTGGAATTTGGAATTTTTTCGACTTTTTTGAAAAAATCTACACTTACTTTTTCTCACATTCAATTTTTGTGTATACAAAACATTGCAGCACCGTTCTTAAGTAAAACTTTTCAGCGCCGTTTGGGCAAATGCACACAAAAATCTCGATGATGCGTGGCACCTCGGATCTCACTCGAAAGCCCAAATGCGATAACGCGGCTTCTTTATTCGATTCCATCTTCGACTCGGATAATTCATCGCCCAGCAACTCGAGGTTAAATATTTTGAAAGACTTGCGGAGCAAAATTTTTGCAACGATTTGTTAAATTTTATGATAGTAAAGTGAGCCTAGTTTACCCCCCCCCCCCGAATTCCGAAACTTTTTTTACTTTTTCTAAACTAGTTTTCCGCCCTGATTACGAATATGATATTGGTTTTGTCAGGAAATTCCAAAAAAGTTGGTTTTCGGACCTCCGAAGTTCAGAAATCCATAAAAAACCACAAGGACTAAGGTACATTTTTCGATTTTTTCGAGAAATTTTTTTCAGTGCAAATCGCTTCAAAATCCCGTCATATCATCGACTTTATAGCGTAACCCGGCAATTTTCCTGTTTTTATTGCATTTTTACTTTTCCTGCGTAATGCATAACCCTCCTTTAATTATTGGATGAAGGGGGACCTTAAATAGTTAGGGAACGAGGCATCAAGGTTCAATTCGAGAGGCTTTCTTGTTTCAAATTGCTTTAAAATAACTCAAGATGATGTATAAAACTAGGCTTTATTCATGGATTTTTTTGTTATTAAATTTTTTTTTTAACTTTTGCGATTTATTTTTAGCCAGGAATCTTTGGCTTGCCCTGAACTGACATCGTCACAGTCCCTTTGTTCACCTCCCGCTGTCATTGAATCGCCTATAAAAACTTTAACGGGAATAGAATTGGTAATAGTGTCTTTACGTTTTCTAATTTTGGCAAAAAATTTATTAAAATTTCAAGTCCGACGACAGCGACGATGATGTAAACGAGAAGGCTGTCTCTCTTCCAAAACCACAAACGTCGGGATTTTCCTACAAATCCGCTACGGCGACCAACGCGCAGCGACCGGCGTGCTTTCAGTCGCAGACGACTACTACGATTAGTCGTAAGCGTCCCAGTCCCACACCGCTTCCCGCCAAACGCGTCGTGGATGAGTATGATTTTGAGACACAGTACGTGCTGGAAAAAAGACAAAAACCAGCGGAAAAGTCGAAGGATAACTATTTGGAGGGTCAAAAATTCTTCGCCAATTCTCGCCGCAAAGTTATCTACAGCCACAATTGGACGGAATCGCCAAATTTGGAGGAGGTAAGCGCACGCATTTGCATTTGCTTTTTATTTTTTTATTCGAAGCCTTAATGTTTTAAAGAATCTGAAAAAAAATTTTCTCGAATGTTTTGGAAGTTTTTAGAATATTTTTTGTAAAAGGTGTAAATAGCGGAACGTAATCACAACTCTAATATGATAAGCAACAAAAAAAATTTATCTTTTGCAAGATCCAAAAATTTTATTTATTTTTTTACTTATAAAACCTCAGAAATTTTTTCAATTAAGAGCATGCCTTCTCTTCTAAGCACGCCACTGTATATCGGCGTTTTTCTTGCATTTCTGAGATTAAAATTAACAAAATTGCCGATATTATACTTTTATCATTTAGTGTGAATTTTTTTTAAGAATTATATATTTTACTTTGTTTTTTATTATTACGCTAGCGATTACTGCTTCTTATAACTTTTTTAAAATGTTTTTGAACTGTAATGGCATTAAAATATAATGGTTTGTGATGGGAAAAGTGATGCCTTGGCTACAAGCAGTATTTTAATCAGTGCTTCGAAAAAGTTTATGAAAAAAGTTTACGTTTGGTTCATGAATTAAAAGTTCATGTTAAAGCGAACTTTTTTCGGTTTACGAAAAAAAGTTGATTTTTCCATGAGGAACGTTCAGTTTATGAACTTTTCCCAATCGCTGTTTTTAATATTGTAACAAAACGTTCAAATTTTTGTGTCAGCGAAGGACACTAATCAAGAATAAAGCAATTTGATTTTTTTTGAATTCAGAATGAAGAAATCAAGGTGGTTTCCGCTGCACCTGAGAAATCACAGCCCTCTCACGCCGAAACACGCCTCGGGAAGGTGAAGCAGGCTCAACAATGTTTGGAATCCGGTGAATTGGACGATTTCAAGCAGGAACTGGACTACATTCTGACGACCTTGTTGGACGCGGAGGCGTCACAGAACCTGAAGCATTTGAGGTTTATTTTATTTTTTGAATTAATTCTAATGTGTCCTGAAACGCGGTTCTGCTTTAGTGCTGTTCAACTCGCCAAAAAGTGTACTTTTGCCGAATTTCGACGTTTTTTGAGGACGCAAAATGTGCTGAGTCAAATTTTCTCGACTCTTAGTGACTGTCAAGGTTCTCCGGTAATGTTTTCGTCTTTTTTGTTGGTCATATTTTTTATTGTATGTGCTGCTATTTTTTAGATGGTTTCATTGACAACCGCTGTAATTATTTACTTTTTGGCTCGCGATCAGAAAAGCGTGCCGATCACCGACGTTTCGATTCGACTCATTTCGGACTTGTTAAGGCAAGAACAAAATCGTGCTAGCGCCGGTCAAGAATTCAAGAAGCACAGCCAATTGGTTAATACTACTTGTTTGTAGGAAGATAGATATAATTCTAATTTTTGCTCTATATAGTTTTTAATTTATCTTAATCTCTAGATTTGGTCGATCATAAAGGACTGGCTGAGTAAGTGTGCCGAGCGCACGTCTAAACTCATTCATTTCGGCTTGACGGAGGAGACGCTCTCGGCTTCATTTTTAATTTTGGAAGCGTTGGCTTACATTTCCGTTCGAGAGCACAACGACTATTTCAAGACGGAATTGCTAAATTCCGGATGCCTTCAATGGATTGTTGCAAAGTGTAAGACTCATTTTGATTTATGAAATTTTAGAATTTAATGTAGTACAGATTTTTATGTTGGAAAATGTTTTTCGAAATTTTATATATTTTGTCTAGATACATTTTTTGTGCACATTATTTATTTAATTTTTTATTTTAGTGGACAAGGCGGTTCTGAAGCTATCTTATTCATCTGGCTCTACTAACAACGAAATTGTTCTCATTTTGGAGGAAATTGAACGATGTTTTAGAATTTTGGAAAATGTAATTTGTTTGTTATTTGATTTTAAGGAATATAATAAATTGTGAAAAATAATATTTTAGGCTGCAGCGTTCAATAAAAAGAATCAGGCCTACTTGATCAATCATCGTAATGGACTTTTGCTAGAGGCTGGTGCAAAGTGAGTTTTTGCTTTGGATTTGATCCTTTGTTTGGGTGCAAAATTTATTTTTGGTGATGGACAAATTTTCAGGTTTTTGAATTATTTCAAGGATTTTTCGGAAAAGTATGATATGGATTTGGATTCGACATCGCAGAAAGGAAAAATTCTTACCGAGACTTTGGATTGCGTGTGCTTACTGTCTCGTGTGTTCATGAATGTTTCTCACGAGAATGGCAAGATTTTGTTGAATTTTTTCATGTTAGAAGTAAATTTTATAAACTGTTTTGGAGGCTTCTTTTTTTTATTTTTTTTATTTGCGAGGCTTTCGCATTCTAAGAAGTTGATCAATAGTTATTATATGTAGTTTTTTGATGTAGACAACAATTGCTTATATTTTATTGAATTTTTTCATGTTAGAAGTAAATTTTATAAACTGTTTTAGAGACTTATAACAATTTTTTCTTTAAAAAATTTTTTTTTGTAGACTACAATTTCTTATGTAATTGGTATTGTGAGAAAAGAGTGTTTCTATTTAGAATTATGCAGCAAAAAATTGGGTCAGAAGGAGGGTTTTTTGGCTGGGTGTCTGAACATTCTTTCAACCACCGCACCGCGAATTGTTTCCAAGGAGAAGTTCTTTGATGTCTGCGTGATGGTATTATTAATTTTATTTAAAAACTTTGATCTCGTTTGATTAAAGGATAACAAATTTATAGATGTATGGTTTATTGGTAAACTTGGTGGAGAGATGCAGTATGAACAGGCAAAAACTTCTCGAGATCAATGTTCAATTATTTGACGCGGAAACTAAGAATTCCACCAGTATGCCGGTTTTGGAGGCTTTGGCAAAGGTTTTATTTCTAACTTTTTGGAGATTTTAAATTTAAAGCTAACTTGATTTAATTTGTAATTAATTTTTGTGCTATACCATTGTGATATTTTAGCTATTTGTAAAGCACGATTTGGCAGCGCGAACGCTGGACGAAGAGTTGGACAATGAGTTGGCCTTCGAGGAACCGGTGGAGGACGAGGAGGTCAGCAATCAGGGCGCCACGCAATCCTCCTCGCAGGAGTCCAACAACGAGCATCGTCTACAGCGACCGGTGGAGTTGAGCGAAGACGAAATGTTAAATGCTGTACAGGGCGCAATGAACAAGGCCTCGGCTCACATGGAGGACAGCATGTTGGCATCGTATTTAGCGTTGTTGGTTGGATGTTTACTGCAAATGGATCAGGTATTTTTGAATTATGAATGCATATATGTGTTGGGCAATAAAACGAATCATATGAAGTTTTTTATAAATATCTTAAGTGTCGGTTTTAACCGTTGTTGTACAAAAAACGACAATATGAGTTTGAAAATCTTCAACTTGCCAGATGAATTTAAAAAAGTTGAATTTTAAATTACCGATTTAATTTGATTTGGAGAAAAAATTGACAGTTCAGACTTTTCCAAAAACCAATAGTTTAAAATTTTGATAATTAAATTTTTAGCGATTATTTTTAAAGCAATACATAGCTCAAGTTGAATAGAATTTTTGGAGCTGAGCTTTTTAAAATTAATTTGAACTAAGTATACATACCTACTGTAAAACATTTCAGAATCTGGCTAATGATGTGAAGATCTGGCTGCCGGATAAAAATCTCGCCGTAATGGTCGAACAACTAGAACGATTTCTTGAATTTATGAAATTAACGGTACGAATTTTATTTATTTTTTCAGGGCTGGGTTTGACAAAAATTGGAGGATCTGTTCGGATTTTCTAAAAAATGGCGCCAGCTAATTTTTTAAGTTACTGCGCTTTCTCGTCGTCTTTTTCTTGCAATGCAATTAATTTTTCGCAAGCAAAGGTCAAAACACGTTTATCATGAAAGAAATATAATTAATTGCTCAAAATTAATATTGAGGCGTCTGAATATGTGGGAGGCACAATTGCTACATTTCACATTTTTTGGTGTCAATATTTTTTACTTATGAATTTAGAAAATGAAGCAGGGGGCAACGCGCTCCATTGAACGAATTATTCAGTCAATGCAATTACTGTTGTAAATTGAAATAACCTGTATTTTAATATTTTTTCGGCTATATCCGCAATTTAACTTATCCGCATTTTAGTCTACAAACTTAATCAAACTTTTATCAACGGATTAAAATTAATTTTTAAAAGTTTTCATTTGAAGATACTTCTTTATGGATATGGCCTGTTTGTTTGACTTAATTATCTTTTCTATCATAAAATCTCCTGACTAAATAACAAATTTTTCGTTTGATTGTATATTTTCTATTAGTTTCGCTATTTTTCGACTTGCTATGAAAAAAGCGCAGTGTTTACTGTTTTATGTTCCTTATATATATGGAAATAAAATATTAAAAAGACGTAAAAACTGTAAATCTTCACACAAAAAAGTTACTATAAAAGAACAAAAAAAGACTGCGGGTATAATGTTCTCAAAACCTAGGTAAAGTTTTCTTCAAAGAAAACAAACATGGGAAATGGTTGACAAATCTGTGGTGATAGTTGAAACGCAAAAGATCATTGAATGTTAGCGAATGGAAATTAAGAAGGAACAGTTGCTGCCAAACGATCCAAAAATAAATCTCAACAAAATTTATTGCTAAATATTTCCATTGTTATTCTTTAACTTTAGGTATTTTTTATCATTGATTTATTTGACCATAACCAAGTAGAATTGATCGAATTTACAATTGTAACGTATTACTTATATGTATTGCATATTACGCAGTCGTAAGTTTATAAATGCTTAATCAAAATTATCTTTTTAATGGTGTCATCGATTTGATGACTATCGGAGCTACACAGTAACTTATTCACCGTATTTAGTAATCGGAAATTCTCAAAATCTTTTTCTTTTCCATTATCCCATTTTCATAATGTTTTGTAAATTATATTTTCTTCTCTAGCGGTCCGAATTAAAAAAAATCAGCACGAATTTTTCTCCAATTACTTTATCATTTCAGATTGATTTTGAGGTGATAGCGAGAAAATAAGGTTTGTCGCAATTGCGTTCTCGAACACTTATGTACTTCGTTTTTAGTTTTCTCGTGTCACATTCAAGATCGAAACTAGCCTAAGCCCGGCCTGATTTGCCAAAGCAAATTAAAAACGAAGAGCGCCTACTTTATGTCTCGCTTATAATTATATCAAACATACATAATGTTAGTGATAATAACAGCTCATACTCTTGGAATTACAGACATTTCTCACTCTCACTTCGCCCTCAGAATGTATCACGAATTATTTCATTGAATTGCGTAGATAATTGCGTAAATAGCCACATAAATTCTTATATCAACAACAAAGTCATTATTTTTCGATTATTATTAGTGAGATGAGTAAAAACGTGCTAAAAGCATCGAAAATTTGATTTGAAATTTTTACGCATTTATGATATCATGTTTTTAATTATTTCAGGAGACAATAATGGGTCTTACAATGAATTCTTTTCAGGAAAATTAATTTGTAATAAATTAAAACTACATTTAGTGTAAAAATGCATAAAATATTTAATTGGGTGCGCAATAGCGGTACTGTACGCAGGGTCAGACATTCGTTGGATGATGCAAATGAAGACAACGATTTCGGCAGCAGCAATTTCGACTCATTTTTCGATGATCGTTTTGCAGCTTCATCCAATCCCGCAATTTGTGATAATGATGGTGCTCGTAATGCGCGGCATCACCGCGCAAAGACAGTGCGCGGAAAATCGCCCGAAAAGCGAACGGCGTCTGCCGTCAGTAAGAGAGCGACAATGGGCGCTGGCATAAAACCGGGAAAGTACAGATCGCATCGGATAGATCCACCGAACCCTTTTTCGGAGCAATCCGGGAATGACGCAGAACCGGGTATATCGAACACCGAGGCTCATAGTGAAGCGCCTATGCAAAAATCACAACTCAAAGTACATAATAAATCCATATCGCGAGGAAACTCCTTTAAAAATTCGTTCAAAGGGCTGAAACGGCGTCTAACACCGCGACGAAAACATGGCGCTGTCGACATCCCCGCAACGGGTTTCAATCCTGACATGGAAAACCAATTAAACGTCCCGGTGGAAACAACAAATTTCTCTTCGGAGTCGGCAGGAGCAAGTTCACCGAGACGATCACCATTACCCACGGTTTCCATTTTCGTTAACGAAGAGGTGGCGCCCCCTCAGTTTAAGACTCCACTAAGTGTTTCTCCATCTAATTCATCTAATTCATCAAAAAATGCAAAACAAAACACGCAACAATTTAAACTTGGATCGTCGAATGAGCGGAAAAAATTTATAGAGAAAAATGCGATAACGGCTGAAAATGTTGTTGATGATGACGAGCTTTCTGAACTATCTCATCTCGGTGCAAGTTACTTGGTGAGTGATAATGGCTCGGTATATACAGGGTGTGCAGAAAAACGATCATCAAGGGTTTTTGCAATGCAATAGAAACTTTGTTTTCTTATAATTCAAAAAACCAACAATTAATAACAATAAACAATAGTTGCGGCTATAACATGTTCAGTTAATTTCGAAGTGGCACACTTGTGCTACGATACAGAGCGTTAAACGCGTCAAAAAATTGGTCGCGCCACGCACCTTCTGTAACGACGTTCGCGCTCTTTGTAGACGTTCATTTTACGTTTGGAAATAAAATATTAAATGAAGATAAAAAATTATGAAATCAGACGTTCTGGTAAAGAAAAACATGGGCTGTTTAAATTAATAAAAATATAAAGGAAAACTTTCAAACATTCGTGTTAGAACAACAAAAACTTTTGATGATCGGTTTTTGCCGCACTTATATAATATTTGTACTACATATACTTTTTTTTAATTAAACAATATGTGTATAAATATAATGTATTTTTAAGGACACAAGAAAATCGTCAGGTGAAAATTCGACATTACGTGGATCTTCGTCAACACTTAATAATGAAGAAGGGTCGTTCAGCAACATTAACAATGAAAAGCACAACAATATCAACAAGATCAATAATAAAAAGTACAACAATGGCCCCTCATCCCCACCACCGACATTCTCTAAGTTTGCGGATGAAAGATTTCAGTCGGAACTGCTAGGGCGGCGGCAAACCGTAACCGGTCCTCCTGACCACCATCCCCATCAACAACAACATCGTGCGTCAACGTCCATTGTGAATAAGGGGGCAAAATTTTCCTCTTCTGACGCGCTACTTCAAAATTCCGCAATCGAAAAATTGAACTTATCAAATTCTTCAATTGAAAAACAACAAATTGCAACAAAGGTATGTATTTGTATGTATTTTTAATCAATGTGTGTATTTTTTGGCTATGGTGGATGAATCGAATCCCAAACAATTTCGATTTTCAATTAATAATAATAATATTTATTACGCAAGCGCAACATAACAACAATAACAACAAAAATAAATAAATTATTAAATTCGCAACCGGCAAGAAAAGAAAAATACGACTAGTAATCAGTGATTTCTTTCAGATCAAATTTCAGTAGCTCCGATTCAGTAGAATTTTTATTATATTTGTAATTACTGTAAAATCTTTTGATAAGTAATGTTCGTTTTTATCACATTTACGAAGCTTTAACTTTCTAACTGGAATAAACATCGAATTCCACTACGAAAAAGTTTCTTATCAATATGTATTGTTATCCAGCAGTGATGACCTTTGAATCCGGCCTATTATCTTTACGCCTCTCACTTACTCTCAGGTAATATCTCTGCTCGGTAGATGTCAACATTTTTATATGACGTAAATTTTTATTTTAAATAAAATTGTGGAAGGTGAGACGTAGGGATCAGGGTTGGGCGGAATTCCGACTTCCGAATTCCA
>SAUE01000282.1:33530-44940 GCA_009724625.1 Deladenus siricidicola | reverse complement strand
GTATTCCGAATTCCGAATTTTTGGCTATTCCGAGTCGGAATTCGGAAGTTGTTGGTCTAGTAAACGGGGCATGACATGACAATTTCGAAAAATTGCTTTATTTGCATCATAATCCGCAACTTCTATGAAATTTGTTATTCCACATTTATTTGTTTGTCTTGTTTTCTATACTTCTCTACTTTCTATGGCTTGCTTTCTCTACTTATATTATATTATATATCATAAAAAATTTCTGCCTAAAAATTGTAAAACATCTTATGAAAACATGACAGAAATTAGAAAAAATTGAAAAAATTTTTTTTGAATTACTTCCGATTCCGAATTCCGAAATGCGGAATTCCGGCCATTTTTGGCCTCGGAATTCCGAATTCCGAAATTTTTTTCATCCATCGGAATTGCGAATTGCGAATTCCGAATTGAAAATTTTTACTTCCGCCCAACCCTGGTAGGGATAATAGACGAAATTCAAATTTCAGAACTATTCACCAGCGTTTCTTATTTGAGTATAGGTCTTACAATATATGAAACGAAATTATAGAATGTTGTTAACTTACTTTATAAAGGTCGATAGCTAATTTTTCATTTTAAATTGCTCATTTCATGAGTACCGCTCATTTTACAGTATTACTCATTCTTACAGTGTTACATAGTAATAACAAGTGTTACTTATAATATATTTTAATCAAATGAACCTTTGCAAAAAAGTACAACTGTCATTTTGTAGAGGAAAAAAGCGCTAGGTACATAACGAACAAAAATACAATTCAAATTAGATTAACGAAAAAGTTGAGTTTGAAAAGACGAACATTACTTATTTTCTAGACTTATTATGTGAAGAAAGAATCAATTTTATTTTATTTATTACTCAAGCAGTCAGTATATGTGAATTTATTTTCTATGTTTAAAGCATTCCACGTCACATGCGTCATCGCCAATCACCAAAGCTAGCTGTGAGATTTTCGCCCAAGATCATAATAATATATCCGAATCTCTGTCAAACTCGAAACCAAATTTAAATTCAATCACTGATACGACGCCTCAAACACGCAAAATGTCATCAGAGCGTCTGCCAATGGATGCGGCTCGAAGTGCGCTAATGACGGTAACCGCCACCGCAATTCCTTCTATGTCGGCGGCCGCCGACGAAATCGCAGCTGTGGACAAGGAAAGGATCCCACCGCAATCGGAACTTGCAGAGCGAAGACGCCTGCGATTTCTCGTCCCACAGGTCTGCCTTGTATTCTAATTAGGTTGCTCGGAAATTGTTTCTTCGGCTGTTTATGAAAAAACCTGCCAAAACAGATAGATGGATCCAATAGGACACTTATGCAGAATTAAATGCAGAAATCGAAAATCTTAACTTTTTTAACACTATCTTAACGGGTATCTTTAGAAAAAAAAGTTGGTAATTCTGAAAAGCGTGAAGTCGATAATTATTAAAGTTAATGCAAGAAGTTATTGAAAAAGATTTGACTTTGATTGATTATGTAAATAAGTATGATAAGTATGATGGAAATTGAAAAATTTAAGCAAAGGTATGTGTATTTAAAACGTTTATATTGAGTTTGAAATAATGTTTTTGTTAATTTGAAACAAATTCATACTACTTTTTTTGCTTTTTTTATCATTTTTTCTCTCTCTTTCATGGCAATTTTTTGGGGAAATTCCATAAAATGTTTTATGTTCGTTTTTCAGTGTGTCCAATTTGTTAAAGTTTAAATACATTTTGTAGTCTAATTTCTTTTTTTGCCTTAAACGAAAATCTAATTGAATTAAGGAGTCTACACGAATGAACAAAATCAAAACATTTTGGGAAAATAGTTTTAGTTACTTACACTTACAACTATCCTATTCGCATTTTTCAGAAGCAACGAAACAAACACAATTTACATATAATAGTATATTACATTTTTTATTTTCCCAAGCTCTGATCGCTTCAAGAATGAATTGTAACTGGAGACCGATGAATAAATCGTTTCGTTTCTTCCTCCATTCGTCGAAAAATATTCTCAACAAAAAATTAAAAATTATTATTTTCTAACTTTATTTTGCTTTTGGTTGACTTTAGAATTCAATAACCGGCGGAAATGAAAGTTTCTTTATTTGGTGTCTCAATTTTTGATGGGAATTTTTGGTTTGAAAATTTTTTGAATTTTTATAAGAACAACTTTTATATTTTCCAAATTTTTTTAAATTTTCTACGTAAAATACGCCTACAAAAATCCGTTCACGCTACGAAATTTCTTTCTACGTAAATATTTTATAATTTTTAAAGAGAAAAATACAATATCAAAGTTCAACTGTTTGTTTAATCTTGCTAGCACATTATTAGCGTTCTAGGTCCGCCTTGTTCTTTAAGATATGAGTTTTTTATTCAAGGCATTCGACATCGAATCTTTTCGAATGTTTAAAAATTAATTTTAGCATTCGTGCGTTTTATGTTTGGAAAAGTTCTGGGAATAAAGTTATGCGTGACTGAACTCGACGTGCACCGACTAAGAATTTAGCACAAATTTCACTAAATATTTTGGAAATTTCGTTGTTGAAAATTCATACAAAATTTCTTATTTTAAATAAATTTTGACGTTGTGTATAATATTTTAATCTTAAAGCTAAACCAATCAACTGAATTACTTTTAGCAGAGAAGCTAACGCGTCAAACATTCATTTTACGTACATAAAAGCGGCATTTTGTGTATTAGTGTTACTATAAATAATTATGTACTAGAAGTGATCACTAAATACAGTGAATTTAGATTTCTGTTTCTTCCGTGGACAGCGTTCCGAGAGCTATTGCCAAATCAAAAACCGAATCCGCACATGTTCCGCGTATAATGACACAGTCTGCGAGCGCCGCTACCTCACCGAGGGGCGAAAATCCATTTGCCGACGAGAATGCCGATGAGAATTTTGATTTTTACGGCTCCACCGACTCAGCCGCGGTCACACCGTCCACTTCGACGGGAAATATGGCCTTGGCCACCTCATCAATGCCGCCATCGCCGCAGCCGTCACCGGCCGCACAACGGCGGAGTACAGAAATGTTGCGCAGACGCGCGTCGCTAGCTGCTCGTCGACAAAGCAATGTACAGGTAGATTTTTGCTCATCGCTGTACTTTTAATCGTTTCAGCCAAAAAGGTGAAAAATAAAACTATGTAAATTAAAAAAACAAGATTTTTTAATTTATTTTCTAGATGGTTCAGAAAGCGGTGGGTAGAAGGGCTTCAACAACTCTAATTCCACTTACACCCGCCCAAATTCATTTGGTGCGAGCTCTTTGGCGACAGGTATTTCTTACAAAGGGACCTACGGTTGTGGGACAGACGATGATGCACCGTCTATTTTTCAAATGTCCCAAACTGAAGGAATTATTTCGCCGTTGTCCGGTCCCTCCCGAATTTGGCAATCATGACTATTTCGCTAAACATCATTGTAAAGCGGTCGGGGATGTTATAGATCAGGTATGAATTCATTTGTATTATGTACAACCACCAAAACGTTACATAAGTAATCGTTTAGCAACACATTTCACTTCTAGATAGTGGAAAATCTTGACGATCTCCAATGTATAGAATTGGATTTGGAAGCAATCGGAAGATCACATGCTCGTTTAATGGAAGGACAACTGTCAAGTGAGTGCTTGATGATGATAATGAAAGTCTCTCAAGCCCGATTCAAAAAATATACACATATCGAATACTGTGCCACCCAAATAACATTCCAAAAATTAACGTTACAACTAAAATTGCAGGCAAAGTTTGGAACTCCGTCGCCGAAACATTTATTGATTGCACGCTTGAATGGGGAGATCGTCGGTCACGGTCGGAGACAGTACGCAAAGCATGGGCTTTAATAGTCGCATTCACCATCGAAAAGATTAAACACGGACATTTGGATGAGGTTGGTTTGGCTAACATATGTACCAGGGGTGGGTCGCAAATAAATTTAATTTGTTAAAGCCGCAAATCGCAAATAAATTTTTATTTTCGCAAATCGCAAATTTTTGCCCAAAAAAGCCGCAAATCGCAAATTTTTTTTATAAAAAATTGCATTGGAAAATTCGTTTACTGATATCTCCGCAATAGGATCGTTTGATCATTTAATACAATGTTATGCCGAAGTCTACATTGCGGATTTGAAGAAAAAACTGTTTCCCATTTCTCAAGATGCGAAAAATCGGTCGATTATTCGCAAATTTTCAAAAAAAAAAAAGCCGCAAAACCGCAAATTTTACCACCCCTGATATGTACCACGATGCATAATTTTATCTCTTAGCCTCAAAAAGGAAATGTATTTCACTAGACTATAAAGTTAAAAAAAATGTTTAAAAATTTAAAAAAATGATTGAAAATATTATTTAGCAGTAGTTTCGAATTGTGATGAGGGTCATTCGATCCTCGGAACCTCAAATATTTTTCAGATTTATACAGCCCTGAAAAAAGAAAATGTTATATGAAATGTCTTCGAAACAATTTCAGAGGAAACATATGATGGCATTGCGATCGACCATTTCGTCACTCGAAAATGTTGTATTATCACCGACAAAATCGCCGGGTACACAGCCGACTTATTCCTGATTACAACTATGTATTTTTGCAGGCCAAGTTTTATGTTGTTGTTGAAAATATTTTACGAAGAAACTTTCAAACGTTGTGATCTTTCACCGCCATCCACATACATATTTACTATGCTCTTGTTCCACCCTCCCATCCCACAACGAAAACTATGTGCAGAGAAAAGATTAGTGTTTTTAGAAGGGGTAACCTATGCGCAAGAGACTTTTGTCTTTTTTTCGGATTTTAGAAAAATTGAACCTTTATTCGGGGCGCAAATGTCCTGTTAACTGATTTAGGAAAGCAATTGATATATCGAGTCATTTAAAAAACATCTCTCAAAATTTGATTCATCATTTTTTTGCCTGTGTATGTATATCGTCTTCAAGTTGATTTTTTTCTGCATTTTTGTAAAAAGGAGCTTACAATTTTTTGTACTGAAGACAACGTTATTGTACTGATTTATAAGCAATAAAGACATTTCCGTTCATCGACAAACAGATTTTGGAGAATTTTAAATGTTTTGAAAAACACTAAATAAAAAATAAAAATTTATTTACATATCTAAAATTTGCCAAGTGACAATTCTTTTTACACAAATACATGACTTCGTTTCGGAATAAATTGTTTGTAGGAAATTTCAAAAATCGAGAAAGTGAGAAAATAAAAAATGTTTGAGGGAACGAAAAATACCTAAAAATTACAAAGTAATAATGCTCTTCCAGAAAAATATAGAGCATAAAAGACTCATGTATTCCAAAAAGTAAATGGTAAAAATAAACAGATAAGCAGGAGCATGGCCAGAAGCTGTTGTTTTTTTGTTGGAATTTTGGGGAGGTTCTTTTAAAAAATGTAGAATTTTTAGAGCAATTTTTTGCTGTGAAAAATTCAGACTTATGATCTTATTAAGATCAGCCTCTGGCCTATGCCGTTAAGTAGTGGTTGTAATTGTGACCTATGTTTTGCGTTTTGTGACTTTAAAGATGGGAAAAGTGTCGAAATAATAACCAAACATTAAATGTTAAACATCTAATCTATCATTAAAAACTACCAAAATCTTACTTAGGATTCTAATACACTTTAAGAAGATTGCGTTTCGCAATTTGGCAACGAATGAAGAAAAAGAAATGAAGTAAATTTGTACTAAATAGAATACAATTATTCTCATTTATATTTTCGTCGCCAGATGTTTTTTTTAATATATTTTATAATGTTTTTATTTTATTTTTCAATTCTTCTTTTCCACATTCACATGACGTTATCATAATTTTGTTGTTTTTCGCCAAACACATTAGCATAAACTAAAAATTGGCATATCTACGACGAGCAATAGAGCAACTTTTTACGGCATTTTGTGTCTTGTCTCCATTGTAAATCTTCATTTATCAATAAAAAAAGAATTTAGAATTTTTTTAATACTTTGAAAAACCTCGCAAATCACCCCAAAAAAAGAATTACGAAATTTTGTTGACACTCGAAAGTTATTGCAAAAAATCTGACGACGAAAAAACATTTTAATAAAAAATAAAATTTTAATACAAATGCGTTTTTATATATTTTTTCATTTTTTAAAAATCCATTTTGATTCGTAACTTTTACCAATTTTAATTGTAGAAAAAGAATTTAATATATCATTTTTTGCGATTAAAATTTCACTCATAAATCAAAAAAAAATGCAAAAAATTTAGTGAAAGAACGTACAAAAAATAAATGCTCATTTTCCAAAAGGCAAAAATCCGCGGACGGTCTCAAACGCGCTGTTCACCGCGGTTTTCGCCTTTTCGACCTGCTCGGTGAGGCCGAGCTGGTTGATAAGCGAGTCCTCGTCCGCCGCGTTCATCTGGAAAGTTGCATATAGCTCAATACCAGCCCCATGTTACCAAATAAACTAGAAAGAATAGGGGGAAGGGGAGCAGCAAAACACAGGAAATTCAGATATAAAATTGTACTCCACCAAAAAAAGCGTATTCTTGTGGGGGGGGGGATATGTCAACCAGAGAATTTTTTTTGCGATTTTTTACGCAAATCGAAAGCAAAAATTAAAATCCCCCCCAACACAAAATGTTTGGTTGCCCCCCTCCGAAATCCTAGGATACTGTGCCTCAATAATTTCTTCCAATCTGCTAAAACTATGCCAAGTCTCTGAAAATTAAAAATTTTCAACTCCATAAAAACACAAATAATATAGAACCGAATTGATGTTTCCAATTAATTTTTTGCTAAATATAACTGAAATTCTAAATAACCTCTTGTGCCAACTCCTCAGGAGTCTTCTTGCGAGCAGCGCCCACACGACCATCCTCAAATCCCATCGCACAAGCGCCGCTTTCGTCCTCCTAAATTGTTCGTAAATACGCGAACGAGAGGATTGGATTCAGTCAGTGGCGAGCCGCAAGGTAAAACAATTTTTTTCAAGAAAAATTCAAACGAAAATTTTCCATAAAAATTGAGGAGGAAGGGGAGGCTAAAAAAGAACATTTTCAGTCGGAGTCTTGGGACCTCGTTGACGAGGGTCACTTAGCAAATCATCGCCAATAAATCTCTTCGAGAATCCCAAGAAGCATTGATGCCCCCATGGATAATAATTTTTTTTAATTGACCTGCAGGAAAAAATTTAGTAACATTAGAATTTTAATGAAATTATTGCATATGCTTTTGTTTACAACGACAAAAATGCACTTTAGCCCAGAGAAGGTATGGTCCTGGTTTTTTGCAGGGTCGGGGAATTGCCCTAAAATTTGAGGGTTTCTTTCTTGTTTTATTTAGAGAATTTTGGAAATATTTATTACCTTTTTTCTAATGTTGTACTTGCTTCGAATGTCATTGCGCATTTTCTCTCGTTCCTGTTCCATTTTGCGGTGCTTCTCCTTGCGTCTCTCCTCTTGTTCTTGACGAGCTGCGATTAATTCCGGGTCCTAAAATTCGAATTGTAAGATGAAATTAAACGGTAGAAATTAGTCTTGAAAAATTCTATGGCTTGAAACACAAATGCGCCTAAAAACTACTACATTGTAAAAATTTTCAAAAAAATAGCCAAATATCTGTATTTGCAAACCAGTGTGGGCTTATAAATTATGAATAACGCGTTCGACGCAAAATGGCGTTTTGGTTATGTTGCTCTGAGCTACGGACATTCCCCATTTTTCCAAAATTGCCCTGGGCGATTTTTTCCCCAAAATTCTCCTCAAAAATTTTGCTGAATTTGCATATTTTTCTTATCACAACAAGCGCAAATAGACGTTCAGTGATGTCAATTCCTTTTCAAGCAGAAGAAATGTTAATAATTTATAAATTCTTTAATATTTTAATAATTTAAAGCAATTAATTACCTCCCCACCTTCCGCCTTCGAAGCACCCTCGCTTTCGTCGTCACCGCCGAGCTTGTTAAGGCCACCAGTTACTTCGTTAAACTTGCTCCCAACCATCTGCTTCATCACAAAACTCGCCATCTTCGAGGTATTTCTTGAATATCAAACAGAAGCACGTTATTTTGAGAGGTTCCTGAATTTATGGCATTTACGTGTTTTTTAGTGGTTTCTGTTTTATTTAGAATGGTTGATAGAAACGCAAAAGTCCGATAAAGCTCAATAAAACGGTAAACATACCCAAAAATTTTCCACGAATTCCAGGGACAAAATTGGAAATTTTTTGGGAGAATGATGTTAAAAGTTGAAGGCACGACTTTTTGAAGGATTTTGGAACGTTTTGGTAATATAAATATCAGAATTACGAAAAAATGTGCACACAATGCCACATTTAAAGAATTTATTTAAAACTAATTAAAGAATACAGTTTAAAATAAGTAATCCAAAACCTATCGTATTTTGGACATATTGTTATATTTAGCACTATATTTTTGTTAAGATCTACTTACGAGATTAATTTAAATAAAAAATCATATATCGTCATACTTATTTAATGTATTGATATACATAAGTATCAATAAGTACTTTACTAAATTAACAATAAATTATGCATACATATGTATTAAAAATTGCAATTGAGTAATGCTACTATTGCATACAGCAATACATATGTACATATATTTGGAAATTTGTTCTTAAAAATTTTTTTCCATTTATTTAAGAATATGATTATTAATCAAAAGCGGAAACTACTGCCCAATAGCAGGACATGACTGACTACAATTTGCAAATGTCATATATTTTCCAGTGATATACAGATTCGTACATACATATGTTACCAAAAAGGTATACAGGTGACGTTTTATAAATGAATTTTAAGGATGAAGAAGGGCTCCTAATACGGAAAATGAGCCTTCTCTTTCGGTATGTTCTATCCAAAACAAGAAGATGTATTACATAATGCGGCGATTGTAAGAAGTACAAAAGAAATAAATATTAAAAATTATGCTAGCAAGTAAGTTCTGATGCCTCATAAAAAGCTCAAACAAAATAACTTAAAACATTTATGTCTAACTTATTGGTCTTGTGCTTTTACAGATAACTATAACTATGTATAATACACGGAAGTTAAGGAAAGCAAAAAAGCTTATCTCGTCTTATCTGTCTTATTTTTTCAAAAAAAAGGAAAAGAAGAGAATGTGGCACTACTTGCCTAGGCATTTCTGATTCTTGACAATTAAATGGCTAGCGTCGACGGAAAAAACCTCGAGCTATTGGGAATAAAGATGCAGAAACGTGAAGTGAAAAAACGGAACGCCGTGAAGAGGTCGCATTCATGAAATTTTATATTTTTTGCTTGTTTGAGCACGGAAAAAAGACAATAATGAAAAGAAATGAGCAAAAACATCTCCCCATCCGTGTCATGACGCTTATGCATATTTACTTTTCCATGTACGACGACTTTAGATTTTTCTCTTTCCGCACCCTTTTTGTGGGCATAAGGTGGTGTTTTTAATTGCTAGCTGTCGAGTAACGGCTTTTTCATGGAGAGCGAGCAAACTCGGCCGGCTTGAAGTGTTTAATGTTCATTCGCTAGGCGCAACCCATTTTTCACTCCGTTGCTTCCCACTTACGCTTACTCGAAATTCCATGTCTTTGGGCTCACTCACGACGCAAATACTTGCGCTTATTCCATACGTGTGAGTGTGTACGTGTGTATGTGTGTGTGATTGTTGCTGTAGTTTATATTCGTTTCCACGCTTGTTCGCTGTTCGGAGGAACGTCATTATATCTACCCACCATTTCCTTCTCTCTTTGCCGGTTAAAATTTTGCGCCATTCTGAGCATTCGTTTCATATTTTTCTTTGCTACGTGCTTTTATTGATTTAAACTTATTTACGAGGAAAAATATTCATGGCATAAAGCATGAACAATGTAAAATTACACAAAATAATTTCCAAGGGAAATATCTTAATCTTAAATTTATTTCGGATTTGACAGAGATAATGTTAGTAAGTATGTATTCTATTCCTATACGTTGTCGTTATACCGAAAATTAAAATTTTATATGTATAAAAATCGGTTTCATAAAAATCAAATACAATGCAAAATATGTACAAAGCATGCCCATGTGCGTAATTACGAATTACGAGGTTTTTTGTCCTCATAATACAAATTACGCAAAAATTACGAGTCTTTGGTGCAGATTTTTGATTTTTTCTGAAAATTGCTTTACCTCTAAATCTGCTTCTAAACGCGATTTTTGAAGAATTTTAAGCACAATTTTTAAAAATTTTCTTTTTTTTTCTTCACAATTTTGAAATTCTTGCATATTACAGCGCAAATGATATTATAAACTTCTATACAAGGCGGTGACTTTTAAGTCAATCATTTTTTGAATCATGATTCATGTGGTTCAGATGGGATTCAAATGAATCATTCGTCGGAATCGCCTTAGTGAAATAAATTTTAGATTGAATATAAAAATATTACAAGATGTATACTTTATTAACATGTTATATTTATAAATTTTGTAATTAGTACTATGCTATGTACTTAGATAAATGATTCATTTGAATCATAATTCAAATGAGGTGAATCATCGCATGACTCATCCGTGATCATTCATCCATGATTCAGGTCACTCACAGCCCTTCGTTTGTGGTGATTGTGGTCAATTACGATGGCAATTATGAATTACGAAATTACAGGGTTTTCGCCTCAAAAGCTATAATTACGAAAAATAAATTCTATTGGGTTTGTCTAGAATTACGAGTTACGAAAATCATATCACGTAATTACGCACATGTAAATAAATTAAATTGAATTAAATTAAAAAAATTAAGATGCGTCACAAAAGATGAAAAATGTCAAATTTCAATTATTAACATATCTATCTAAAAACTTTCAAAATATACACAAAACAGGAATACGGTTATAAAGGCGGCATAATATGATGAATAAATAAATAAAAGAAAAGAAAAATCGCTTTGAATAGCATGAATTTTAATTAAGAGCGAAAACTTCCTTTATGATAATCGGAAATACATTCAATCAGTCAATTTCTTGTTTATCATTTCTTTTATGCAAATAATTTTAATACATACATATCAGGGGTGTAACAATTTTCGATTTTCGATTTTCGGTCTTTCTTCCTTTCGATTTTCGATTTTCGAAATCACGAAGGCCTTTCGATTTTCGAAAAATTGGCCATTTTTTCGAAAATTTTCTTTTATTCCGACTTCCGAATTTTTGGCTATTCCGAGAGTCGGAATTCGGAAGTTTTTGGACTAGTAAAAAACGACTTGTAAATTTTTAAATGAATTACCGTTTAATATAAATTTATTTTTTCTATATTTTGTTCTACACTTTCTATTGCTTGCTTTCTCTATTTGCTTTATACTATAAACAATTTACGATGGTGCTTTTAGAATTACGATGGTGCTTTTACTACACCGGACTATGAAATTAAGCAAAAAAAAATAATATTT
>SAUE01000282.1:8259-25847 GCA_009724625.1 Deladenus siricidicola | reverse complement strand
TACATACATACATACATACATACATACATACATACATACATACATACATACATACATACATACATACATATTAGGTTGTTCAATATGAAATGTCGGATTTTAACTTTCCAATTTTTCCAATTTGCTTCAAGTGATTGAAATGGTCCCAATGCTTACGCCAAAGTCTTCTGCAAGCTCTCGAACAGTTATTCGCGTATTTGCCTCTACTTGGGCCTTCAATACTTGGGCCTTCAACTCGGTCGACCACGCTCTTGATCGTCAAGGTTCAGATCGCCTGAGCGGAATTTTTTAAACCATCTTTGTGTGGTGCGTTCATCAGGTGAAAGGTCTCCAAAAGCGGTGACGATATTTCTTGTTGCTTCAGCTACGTTATGCCCGAGTTTGAACTCATACAATAAAATTGCACGAAAATCACGATTATTCATCCTAAAAACAAGTGAATTTTATGACTTACTAAACATTTTTACTAAACATTATCAAAACATATAAACAGATAATTCGAAATCAGCAAAACTTAAGCTTTCGAATGATATATAACANATTCAAGTAAAAACAACGTTTAAAGTAAAATAACGAAAATCCGACATTTCATATTGAACAACAAAATATATATATACATATATACTACGTGAAATATATACATATATACTACGTGTCTATTCACATTTTCTCTCTCCTTTCTTCTCATTCCAAATTTTAATTCCTCGAAAAATGACTTTCCTGACAAATCGAAAGAAATAATAAGTAAAAATTTTATTGGGTGTACTTTTAAATGTCGAAAACAAAAATAAAAATTCCGTAGAAATTATTCGAAAAATATTGGGAGAGAAAAATTGATAAAAATTTAAATGTTTTCGTAAAATTGTACGTTTAATAAAATTGATCTCGGTTACATCGGTTACATAAAATAAGATTGCTTTTACGATTAAAATAACGACCAAAACATAAAACGAAAATTTACAGGATCACTTTTTGCACAATTTATGGCTATATTTGCTGTTCAAACAATGAAAGAATAAATGAATTAATAAAAAAATAGCAAAAACAAAGTATGTACATACGTACGTATATGTACATTGCAAATTAATTTCTAAATATTGCAATTTTGTCACAAAAAAAAATTTAGTTTCACATTTTTTTCGGAAGAAAAAAGTTAATGTTTCTCGTTTTGGAAAGTAAAGAGTTTGGATTTCGTAAATTTTAAGTGTAACTCGAAAATTCTGAAAATTATTTTGAAATAAACCAGTTGGTGACGGATTATTGTAATATTTGTTTGTTTTAGCTATTATATTAGAATTTATTTTCCACAATTTACAAGACACAGTGAAATTTTAATTTTAAAAGTTCAATTCAACATTATAAACAAAGGTCCAGTCTCCTTAAAATACATATAGAAGAAACGCATTTTGCTAATGAAAATTTATTCGCAAGCTAATACTGTTTGAAAAATTATTGGATAATTACCCATTTTTCACCAAAAAACGGATTAAAAACAAATAATTTTAAATTTCGTCCCTGCTTACACATAAATTCAATATGTCTAAAACATATCTCAAAAATGTAAGAACATAATAAAAATAATCAATCCGGCTTGTCTTTTCATTTTTCACTATTATGTGAATAAATCTGTGGCTTTGGATTATGCTCCTGGCTTAAACCTGCCCCCTGTCCAGAGAAATATGTGTACGAGTGATAGCTTGATCATATACTTCAATTTTATGCCGTCAGCTGTTGGTTGAGGTAAGAAGTTCAACATTAAACATGAAATAAACAAAAGCACGTTCGAATTATAATAAAAAATATAAACAAAAGCAAGAAACAGGCCTCAAAATCAATATCGCATCAACTGCATATACACTGGTGTACCGATATAAAATATTTTTGAAGGGTTTATGAAATTTTATTCTCATTTTTAAAATTTTTAAATAATTATTCCACCTAATCAGGATATATTATGCAGATCGGTATTATACATATGCATGTACATATACCGTGACCAGGACATTGAGTGTTTGGACCAGGACATTGAATACTTCAGAAGTTCGTCGAAAGATTTGTGTTTAGATAGCTCATCATAATCGAAAAATTACTCGAATGGTTATGAACTGCAATGGTTATGAAGTGCAATAACTCCGCTCTCTTTAAATATCACACCTTAAAAGACCGACAACACGGAACAAATTTAAGTGAAAGGTTGAACCATTCAAAACATTTGATCAGCCCAATATACTGAAAGGGCATCCTTATAAAATGATATTTTCTTTACAAAGAGGAAAAATGCAATTTATTTCTACTTCATCAAAATAAAAATAATATTTTGATGGAGAAAGCAAAGAATAAATAAATTAGCGCAGCCGCAAACTTTACTGATCCAATTTCATGGATCGAGAGAGATTTCGAATGGAGCAAAATCTTTAAATTAACCAATTTTCATACATTTTCTCTTTCTCTCTCTCGATCAAACGAGAAACACATTTCATTTTAAAGTTGCAAATGTCAAAAGCTTGCACAAAATATTACCGCAAATTTAAAAAAGTTGATATAAAAATCTTATCGTTATTGCGACACATTTACGCTATATTATACGTATGAAGTGTATGTTTATGTGTGTTGATGTTCTCAAGAATTCTCTCACGTCTGAACGACTTTTCCCCCATTCACCACTTACCTCATAAAGCGAACAAAGTGCTATATGTGGAATACAGGAAAGCATCAAGGTAGAAAAAGGAAAGAGTGAAGCAAAAGAAGAATGATGGAATACTTGAGTAGATGAAAGAACAAAATGTGCCTGCTAAACTCTCTAAATCGAGCGAATAGGCGAAAAAAGGAAGAGAAATCATGAATGCGATGATGATGTCTGTCAAAGAATAACAAGCATGAAATAAAATGGAAGGAGGAAAACACGTTCTGCGGCGCCCGATTTTGTGGATGGAGGTGTCGTTGAGAAGCGTATGCAGAAAGGAGGCAAACCAAATTAATCCCTCTTGGGAGGATACACACGACCAAAATGGTCGAGAGTAGCGCAAGCATGGTGTCTGCCTCATATGTATGGTATCCGAAGAGTACATGCATTAAAAGACGGAATGAAGCCACTACCAAACGAGCCAATCTGACGCCCACTGCAACTCTGACAATACGCACGGCTTGACTTATTTAATTGCGAGGTATGCAAAATAGAGAAAAAAAGAGCAGACAAAGCAGCTTGAAGCGGGATGGAGAATTTCTTTATGATAAATAGCAAAAGTGTACGCACGAAGGATTGGTTATTTTTCAGACTAATTTCAAAGTAATGTAGACGTGCAGCCGAAAACAGAACCATAAATGAAGGTGGAAGAATGCAGACAATGTCTACGATAGTCAAATATGTGTGCAGCGAACATTGGGCAATCAAAAAATATGAGAATGTTGAAGATATGGAAACAGACGACATGTAAACTTGAAATATATATAAAAACAGAGGTAGCAAGATTTGAAGGCAAAAACTAAAGAAAACTGAGCAAACGAACAAAGCATATGTACAAACAAACGATGTGGTGAAATTGTGTGACCCTTACTTAGAGTATTTTTTCAGTCGTTATCGCAAAATTTTAATTCCATTTGTATCGTCAAGGGCAAAACAGAATCAATACCACCCTTTAATATGTCCATTCGAAAATACTGCATTGTACCACTCTTACCAATATGGGCTTTCATAATTTATACAATAATAGGCGAGTACCATTTCGTTTTCTAAAATTAAAATATTGAGTTTTCAAAATCGATGCTATTATTACTTATAAATAAATACTTGATACTCTACTATGAGCTCTTCGAAAGTTTTTTATTTTGTTATTGAGACATATATTGATTGTTTTTCATTAAAACGAAAAATATATTAATTGAAAGTTATAATTTTTAATGACGCATTTTTAATAAATTGGTCTAAATTCATCGAACGCATACATTTGACAATTCATAACATATTTTATGGTATAATAATTTTTTATTTGAAACTATAACACATATCACATCGAGGATTGAGATTTTGTTGTAGTATTTTATTTTAACCATTTCGTAGATATAAATACATATGTAATATAATAATATGGATATCTATAGTAGATAAATAAAATATATTATAATACCTATTTTGCATCCGAAATAAGCGCCATTATTTTGTGAATATACATGTACATAAAGAACTTCTTTACTTTCTTTCAACCCTGAAAAAAGCATCTTTTACTTTTAAATGAGAAATTTTGTTGTGGTTTGTCATTTTTAAATCAATTTTCCCATGATTTTTTAAGTTTTGAATTTGTTCTTAAAAGGTGAAAAAAGTTGAACTCATTTTCAGTGGAACGGGGGGAAGTAAAGAAATACGAATTAACCAACCACTAACGAGTCAAGAGCGACCTGAGCATTTTTTCTTTTGTGTTTTTGAAAAGATTAGCGTTGAATTTACCGTGTACGGTATTCTCATCGATCACTTTATTATTGTTTGAATTACTATTTATGCAACATTTCGCCAAACAGTACGCTGAAATTTTCTGATCAAAAATCGTGACATTGCAAATCAAATTGCTTTGTGTGGAATTTCATTTGACGAAGCTCTTCTCGGGCAGATTTTTTCCACTTTGCCGATTGTATACATTTGCAAATGTATTATATAAGGGTGCATTTGGGTTGTTGTTGGTATAAGTGAAATGAATGAGCCCCAATTTTTAGATTTCAACTCAAGATGACCTGTGGATTGGCGGTTAAGCGTCCTCATGATTACGAAACGTACCTGAGCCCGGATTCGGGAGTCGAGGTTAAGCGATCTCGTACTGCCAATCCTCACTGCTCTCCTTTTCGTCCGCAGTTCGGAACCCTGGCTGCCTCGCTGATGCAATCCACCAGTGCTTCTGCCTTTGGAAATGAAAGCGGAAAGGTAGGAATATATTTTCGAAATTGAGCATAATTTATTTCCTATTTTTAACAGCTTTATGTCTGTAATTTGCTTACTGTACCCCACTTCAGATTTTTTGTTTTGTTTTCTGGACCAGTTTTCCACCTTGATTACGAATATGATATTGGTTTTACCAGGAAATGACAAAAAATTGGGAGTTTTCGGAGAATCCGGTCACCAACCATTTTTACATTTTTTTTATGTTTTTTGTGGGTTTTTGCTATCGCTGAATACGAATTCAGAATTATTTCGCTGCGGAAAGTACATTGCAGTAAGAAAAATGGAAAGCAAGAGAAAAGCATGGTAAAAATGTCAATTTTTTTAACTACGCAGTAGATTTTAGCGAAATAACGCTGAGACAACATCTTTTCTACGCGCTGACTTGAACGTTTTGAATCCGATTTAAATCCCAGTACTGACGGTGAGCCACGCGTTTTTGGGCGAGCCAAAAAAACCCAGAAACTGATGGCTAAAAAGTTTGGTAATACAAAAATAAAGTTAACTAGAATTCCAAACTCCCATACCATTAATATCTGTTCACCGACGAGACGGCACACGACCAACCATTTGAAGGAGAATCGAAAGAATGAATGAGGAATCAAGAGAAAACGGGGAATTGTTTCAAAGTAAGGGTCAACTGGTTGTGGCGGAGCAACAAAATTTTCAAACGAACTTTTCTTAAAATTAAAAAAATCCAAAATATTGATCAAAAATGGCTCATTAATTCCTTATTTATTATATTTTTACAAGTAAAATCAAGTGTAAAAAGGAATTTTCACATGTTTCCGCGCTCTAATATTAACGTCTCTATCGGTTTTAGGGTGTTTGGAAACCTATAAAACCGTTGGGCCCAAAAAATGTGGTGACCGGATTCTCCGATTTAGCCAAAAATTGCATTTCGCATGTCGAATTTCGTCTCGCAAGACGAAATTAGTCATTCTAGAAAACAACGCGCGAGTCAGAAAACTCTTTTGATCTGCGAGTCATTGAGTCGAAAATGAAAAAATGTGGCTTTTGAAAAAAAAGACTCATAAGTGATTTTTTGGGGCTTTTGGACAAAATAACTTTTTTGAAGAAAAAATGAAGTTTTCTTGCAAAGCTACTCGTTCGACTTTATTGGCACAAGTTGAGCAAGAAGAATGATGGGAACGAATTTTGTAAATGTTTAGAAAAAAAAAAATGAAAAGTCACGTCAAATATTAGAGCTTGTATTATTGGTCATGTTGCATTCTGTCTTCAGGCAAATTAAAAAAAATTCCAATAATTTGATCTATTCCGCCTAACTGGTAGTTTTTGAATTATTTTGAAGTCGCACAATAAATTCTTTTCGAAAGACCGAAAATTGTACCTTTTTGCCCTCTTGTAGTTTTTTAAGATGAATTTTCGATGAATTATTTATTTTTTAATTGATTGACGAAAAGCCTACTTTTTCGGAATTTCCTGACAACCAAATCAAACAAAACCGGTATTAAGGTAAAAAATTGTGGCGGAAAACTGGTCTAGAAAAGGGGAGAATATTTCGAAATTTTATGGACGGGGGTGGTCTTTATCCAATGTGTCAGTTTTTTATTCAAACTAGCGAATTTTTAATATAAATTATTTTATAGCCTGAAGGCAATGGACCGTTCGGCAACATCTCCAACAAGCATCAGCTATCGGGCAACCAGCTGGAGTCCTATCTACGCGCCGAGGTCCAATACCTGAAGCGGCGAAAGTTGATTCCGAATCGAAATCCATCGGCGGCGAATGGCGCGGCTTCGACCGCTATGAATTCGTCGGGCGCGTCTTCCAGCTATCGCCGAGCGGCCGCGTCGCCCTCCTCGTCACACGTAATCTTTTTTTGCATTAATACATATGCGGATATTTTTGGGTAAATAGCTTTCTTGTTTGGGGAGGGTTGATTATAGCTTTATTATTCTTTTTGAATTTTTGTTTACTTTATTGTTTCTTTTTAACATAGCTGTAGCTTAGTGGCCAGGGGCATAGTCTGGAGGAGATGTGGGGGCGATGTCTTCATTCTCCCCAAAAAAAAAATTATCTTACAATTTTTTAACTATTGTTTCCTCCCTGTTTTCTTGGCTATGCCGCCTCGTTTCCGCCTTGTTTCAACTTTGTTAAGCGTTTTTTTGTTTTAATAAGCGGATGTTTGTGAAGCTTTATTCATTGTTTTTGAATTTCGTTTACGTAATTGTTTTTTACCATACCCGTTAGTGGCGAGAGGCGTAGTCACGAGGGGACGCTGTGCGAAAAACTTTTCCGTCGAAGGAAGAAAAAATTATCTGGATTTTTTAAATCTTTTTTGCTCATTTCTCTCTTTTTCTTTTCCTGGCCATGCCTCGCTTTAGCTCAACTTACGACCATTTTTCGTAATTTAAAAAAAATATTTATTGGTTGTTTCATAGAAAAAAATTCTTTTAATTTTTTTGACCGGTTTTTAATTTTTTTGAGAATTGGTATGAATTTTTTATAGACAATTTTTTGCAATATTTTATTACATTTTCTATAGAGCTTCAATTTCTTTATCTTGACTTTGCTGCAAATTTCGGACTGTTGAAAAATTTTTTTAGTCGGGTAGCGATTCTGACGGTGAGCCGTGCTCTCCGCACTTGGAGCAGAAGAGCGAGCAGAGCATGATGCTCTCAAAGCTCTACGAAAAACCGCAATTCTCGCTGAAGCAAGTGAAGTTGATTTGCGAGCGTCTTTTGAAAGAGCAGGAAATTCGTCTTCGTTACGAGTACGAGACGGAGCTCAACAAGAAGCTTGAAGGTAACACAAATCGTTTCTATTTTATTTATTTTTTTGATGGCACCGGTGACGTCGTCGGGGTGGGATTCGTGAAGAAATATCTTTGAAAATTGTTTTTTCCATGTAAAAATTGAAATGTTGATGATAACCCACCCTTTGGAAAAAAATTTTGATGGAATTCCTCTTTCTATGAAAAATTCCGGGCGTCGCCACTTGGTGGAACGATGTTTTTTAACACATTTTGCCAACTTATTCCATATTTTTGAGCGGAATTTTGATCGCCATTTGCTATTTATATATTTTTAGTTTTGAATTGGTGGGTTTCTTTTCTCATAGCGAAAAGTTTTCGGTGATTTTTTTTATGATTTTGGATTTTTTTTCTTTTTGGAGTCCTAGGTCTCTTAAACATGTCGACAGGCCTAAACCTTAAGCGTGCCGAAATTTTCATTAACTAATAATAAAAATAAATTGAAAAAATAACCTTGAAAACATAACTTAAGGAGTTTGATTGACATTTTTAAAATGCTACATAAATTTTATTTTTTGTGTATTTTTGCAGAGCAACACGAACAGTACGTACAGTTCGCCAAGGAACAAATAAATTGCAACAACGGCACTAACGAGACGACCGACTTTTTCTGTGAGTTTGTTTGTGTTTTTTTGAGAGTTTTTTAAGTTTTTTGTGATTTTTTTGGCTTTATCGATAACATTTTGCGTTGAATGCGAAAAAAAAGAAAAAATTTTCAACTGCGCATTTAAATTTTTATCCGTTTTTTTTTCCAGATTTGTCCTAACTTTGTGGCCTGTGTCCGTTCGTTCGTCAACCACACCGCAGCGTTGCCTTTATTCGCCGAATAAAATCAAAAAAAAATTCATTTCCATGTGTTGGTTTTTTTATTCTACTGAGAATCTTGGAGTTAAGAAAATTTTACTGAAAATTGTGTCTATAATTTTTCCTTTTTTGGCCATATTTTGGATTGTTTTGAATAAAAAAAAGTATATTCAATTTTTTTTAATTAATTTGGCGTGTTAGAGAATTGAAGAATATCTTTAGGTCCATTTTTGAAGACATTCATATGTAAAAAAGGGGTAGAATATTGATTGCAATATTTCATTTTATTTTATCATAGCCTCTAAAAAAATCGTTTTAAGGCCCGTTTTGATTTCTAATACTTTTTGTACAACTTTTTTTTATTTTTTGGTGCTATGAGGGAATTCTTGCATGAGTTTTTTTTGGAATTTTTATTTTTATGCGCTTAGCTCAGTGGAAGCAAATCACAATTTTCTACGATAAAATCATTTTGAATTCACTTTTGCATAATTGTTTAAATCGATCGACCGTGCAAGTCGGAGAATATCGTCCCGAGGCGATTCCATTTGTAAAAATTAAAAATGCCAACTATAAATGTAAAATCTGCTGGGGGAGAGTCGCAGTTGTCTCATTCTGGGTACAATACTGAATACTACATTCATTTCGCGCTAAACTATGGCCGTTCTTGGAAGAAAATCTGTAATGTATTATTTTTAAATTGAAGAAAATAAAGGTTAAAAATTTATTTGGTGAAATTTTTCTTATTTACTTACAAAATAATTTGTGACGAAATGTCAAATTTTATCTTCATTTTTTCGCTTTCCCAAATTATATCGAAAATGGAAAGAGATTGAATTCGGCAAAAGCAAAGGTCTGTTTCTAAACAGTGGAAGCTTTAAAAAGGAACTTTTTTAAATAGTTCCTCAAGGCGTGTGGCATGAAGGTGGTTGGGCTTATCTCCGGCGGCAAGGACAGCTGCTTCAATCTGATGTGCTGTAAGAATGACGGCCACGAGATTGTCTGTTTGGCGAATTTGTTTCCCGTCGAGTGCCATGAAATCGACAGCTACATGTACCAAAGCGTCGGCTCGGAGGGTACAAAAGTAATTTTCATTTATGGGATTCTCAAAAAAAAGATTGGAAATATGAAAAAAAGTTGCATAGGGAACGATAATACGGAAATGAAATTTTTTTCAACGGAAGAAAATTTATTCAAGATCTTTTGATGAGATTACACACTTTCCATTGAGGTTTATGAGCTGTCTTCTGATATTAATTATAAGTTGGAAAAAATTTAAAGGCAGTGGCTCAAGCTATGATACTACCACTTTTTCGAAAGGAAATTCGAGGACGGCCGTTAAACATCGACCTCACCTACACTTTCAACGAGAAGGACGAGGTGGAGGATCTTTTCTGCCTGCTGAAAACCGTCAAACAGCACCATCCCGACATTGAAGGTGGGCGGCTTGTAACGTTTTTTGGCGCGTAATTCTGTGTTTCCTTGAAAAATGAATTCTAGAAAATGAAGTAGACTTCACTTTATCGAAAAAATAAGGTATGTAACAGGGCTGGGCCGTAAATAAATTTCATTTGCGAAAACCGCAAATCGCGAATGAATTTTTATTTTCGCAAATCGCAAATTTTTGGCCAAAAAAGCCGCAAATCGCAAATTTTTCATAAAAAAATTTTTTATTAAATTTTTTTTTGTAAAAAATTTTTATTGGAAATTCTTTTACTGATATCTCCGCAATAGGATGAATAATGATGTTATACCAAAGTGTACATCGCGGATTTGAAAAAATAACTGGTTTTCATTTTTCAAAATTTGCGAAAAATAGCCGATTTTCTGCAAATCGCAAATTTTTGCCCAAAAAAGCCGCAAATCGCAAATTTTACCACCCCTGGTATGTACCACGATGCATAATTTTATCTCTTAGCCTCAAAAAGGAAATGTATTTCACTATACTATAAAGTTAAAAAAAATGGTGGCAAAATTTTCCGTTTCCATTTTCCGCTTTTTTGGCCTAAAATTTTCCATTTTACGAAAATGGACCATTTTCCGGAAAATTTCGCATAAATGGAACATGGTTGATCCTAAAAATTTAATGTTCATATAATCAAAAAATGTATTTGAAAAAGATCTGTATTTTCCGTTTCCATTTTCAATTTTCCTATTTTCCGGTTTTGGCCTAAAATTTTCCGTTTTCCAAACGCGGAAAATAAAAGTTCTTTCCATTTTGCCTTACGTAAATGAAATTTTATTTTCTTGCCACCCCTGGTATGTAATAATGCTTTTGGCGCGTAAATTATACGAGATTGAAATTGCACATATATAGAAATTTTACCATGAACAGAAATCATTTTATGCAGTTATGTGCCTTATTCCACTACTTTTTTATATAAGTTTTCACTCTTAAAAAATTAAACGAAAAGTTTATTAAAAAATAAACAAATGTATCAGCTAACCTAGTAATTATGGGATTTTCTCTGGGGATTTTTTCTTCAACAAGGAAGTGGATTATTGTGTAGGTGTCAGTTTTCAACATAAAAATATCATTGAAAAAACATTTTTCGTGTAAAAATTATTTTTTTAATATAAAAATTTTAATTTAAATAAAAAATTTGGTTTTTTATGTAAAATTTTTTTGTTTTATCAAAGCATAGGGATTATTTATAGGGGTATCACTCATTAAAATATACAAGCTATGTGCTTACATATATTCATATATGTAGAACAGTGGTGGGTCCAAAAGTTTCCATTGGGAGGGGTAAGAGCCAAAAAATCAAAATTTTCAGAACCTCAAATTTCTGTTTACAAAGATCGGGCGGGGGGGGGCAAAGTTAATGGTGCTTTGGGAAACTCTTTATTAAAAAGTCTTTTGGAAATTTTTGAAATTTCAAAAAACCATTAAAAAATTTCTTTATGGTGGTAACTATTAACTATCCCCCCTCGTGCCCACCACTGATTTTGGTTCAGGCGTCTCCGTGGGCGCCATCAACAGTACATATCAGAAGGAGCGCGTGGAACACGTGTGCAAACGCCTCAACCTGACGCCACTCTGCTACTTGTGGGAACGGGACCAGCTCGAACTCTTTGACACAATGATCCAGGAGGGCGTTGAGGCCATTATTATTAAGGTGGCCGCTGCGGGACTCACCAGCAAAAACCTGGGAATGACGTTGAAAGAGGTAATTGAGAAATATTCAAAACCAGAATAGAAATTTGAAGAATTTTTGGTAAAAGTTTTCAGCTAAAATATTGACGAAATTAAATAATTTAGGTGAGGGAACACCTTCTCGAAATGCACAAGAAATATGGCTCACACGGTAAGTTTTTGTAACTAATGGCTTTAACGTTTTTATTCAGATTTTTATTAATCTGTTTTGAATATTAATTTAAAACGTGTATGATACTGGCTTTGGTGTGTAAAGACACACCAAAGTCAGTATCATACATTTTTTCTGGTAATTTGTAAATTTATTTTTATATTATATTTATTATCGCACGCTACTCAAACATCGAACGATAATATTCCTATTATCTTCGAAAAATTTGTAAATTTTACGATTATTTTTTTGCAGTTTGCGGCGAGGGCGGCGAATACGAGACGTACGTCGTCGACTGTCCCCTCTACCACAAGCGAATATCCGTGGACCAGTGCGAGGCGGTCCTTCACTCAGACGACGACGTCGCGCCTGTCGCCTACTTGAAACTGTGCCAGCTCTCGCTGACGGACAAAACCGAGTGAGTGACGGGCGGATATGGTTTGTTGTGCGAATTGAGCTGTTATGATGATTTCTTGTATTTGTAAAATGTGTCCACCTCTAGCATATTTGGGAAGAGAAATGAAGAGAAAGGCATGACGGAATTGTGTACCGATATTTGATGCAAAATATTTTTTTAATTGTGCCTCTTCCTTCGGGATTTTTGACGAATTCGATGCACATAAATTTCCTGTCACTATTTTTTATTAAGTTTAGCAAGAATGTATTATGATTTATTATTTTTATGAGTTATTTTCGAGCGATTTGGAATTAAAATTTTTGCAAAAATTACCGCAGTTTGGTTTTGTGAATTTTGAAGGACTCAAAACCATTTTCCTGGTAAAGCAAAAAGCAAATGTCACATTTCGGAGGGTGTAAAAAACTGGCTCAACAGACGGAATTGTTTGGCAAAAACTAGGCTTTTTATAATATTTAAATAAAATTCACGCTTTGACGTTTTTGAAAAAAAAATAGAATTTTTTTAGAATTTGGGAAATAATAAAATTATTTCGTCCGCAAATATCCGTTCACCCTCTTACGATGTGCTGAGGGAAGAGCAGGTGGAAAAAATTCCCCATTGAGAAATTTTTTACGAATTGTAGGCAAAAATCGAAATTTTTTCCTCATTCCGAAATCCCAAATACGCCAGTGGCTGACAACCTTGAAAGTATTTTCGGAATCTTTTCCATTTTCTGGCGGTGTAAAAAGTCTTTTATTGAATTTTCAGTACAAAATTCTTTGCGTGAACGCGCGTAGTCGGATTAAAAAAAAGAAAAACTATTTCTCATAAAGTAATTTTTACATACCGTGATAGTTTCAATAGTTTTTCTTGCTTTTTGTTATGTACTCGGATGGATCCCATTTCGACTTACATAATTTTTCTCAAGTGATCGAGTTGTTTTACCTTAAATATTGTTATTTGTTGACTGTTGTTGTTTATGGATTGTTGAATAAAAGCATATTCCTCAAAATTTTTATTTAATCGAGAATTCCAAAAAACACAAAAAACAATTTTTCACATTAATATAGATAATTATAATCTCAAAGTGGAAAATACAATATAATATTGCTAATTAAGTTTTCGAAAAGAATTTTTTCAAATATTATTTTCGTCTACGAGTTTATACTCTCGAAAAAGCAGAGCCAATGGCATTGCAATTTTGACATTTTTCTTCAATAAAGTTACACGATAGAATAACGGAAAAATATGTATCAGTTTACACCAATTTTTCACATATGCATGTATGTAGAAATAAAAATGAAGCTCCAATGCTAATTTGAATTTAGAGATACTTGATGAGATCAAGGCGATAAAAAAGAGGCTTACAATGTTTAAAAAGAAAAACATTGACAAACGTTTATCGAAATTTTCTAAAATCGGCAAATTTTCTGAGGTCCACCCTAGTGTCGCAGTACTATGATGATGGTGAAAAATCTCCAACTCACAAACAAGGACATACTGTAATGATTCACAGTAATGAATTAAGTTAGTTATGGTAGTGAAAATGTTTGTTTCGTTTAAAGATGTGCAATACTGTTGGCTCGTGAGTCTCGGTGACGATGGTAGAGGGTGGGATCGTCGCGCGGGTCGAAGAGATTGTTTTTGTTCGGCGTGGGTGGGACGACGGATGTCATCGTGCTTGTGTGATTGGAATTGCCATTTTCATCCTCCACAATCAGCGTAGCATTGTTGAAGGTGAGTGAGGGGAATGTAGATGATGCGTGTCTTTGCTGCGGCGTTATGATTATTTTCAAGCGCTAAATTTAAGGCGTATTTGAAATTCGTTTGAAGAGTGAGTGAGAGTGAGATTATCATTTCAAACCTGAAGCGGTGTACCGGCCGTAGTTAGGAATAGATATATTGCGAACATGGGGACCGATAAGCACGACAAAAGCCGGAACATCCATCCCAACGGGACCGACCATTGCGGATATGTGTAATTGGGCAGTTGCATCGGCGAAAAACTCGTCGAATAAAGTGACAAACCAAAAATCAACTAAAATACACTTATATTATTTTTAGCATTTTTATAATTGGTTCAATTTTCAAAACTTTAGTTTCTAAAATTTTATTGTTAATTTAAGTAGAAGGGTAGGAGAGGATTTGTTCATCATAACTAACTAACAATATGCCTCTGCATATGGTGCTACAATCACACCTGGCAATCAATCAATAGAACAATTTTTGCCTGGAGGTCTTTGGAGAAATATAAAATAAACCGACCCCGATGAAAACGGGGCAACACGTCCAGCAGACGCGCCAATAAAGACCAGGGTAGAAGCCGAGCATTAGCCGAATGTCGTTGCTGAATCGTCGAACGCCGTAGAACCAACAAACCGCAATCATCTCACACATTACAATAAATAACACTGAAAGCGAAACACCGTATTCGTCCAGAAATGGTATCACATAATTTCCGCCCTAAACAATTCTCCTTTATTATTACCATCAATTAAAAATGAAAAAATTAAAATTGAATTAAAATTGAAAAAAAAACTACGTAAGTGACTGTAGGAAGACTGCCGATGTAATACGAGAACACTACGAATCCCACAAATATTTCTCGTTTTCTCGCCAAAATCCGCGGATATTCGTCGCAGAAACCAGTAATTAGCGCCTCGATTCCACTAAACTAAAACTTTTTTCTTACTCTCCATCACTAAAACCAAAGTGCACTGCTGTACAAACAACATACAATAACTATAATAAATGAAATTTCATTGTACAATTATTAATTCAATTATCAAAAACTCACTGTACTATCGATTCCAAGTGTGATAAGCATGAGAAAGAAGATGATCGACCAAATACTACTGTAGTTCATTGTGGCTATGGCTTGAGGATAAACGACAAAAATGAGCGACGATTCGCTTTCGCCTACAACTTCACTCACTGGTCGATTTGTGATCTCGCTCATGTAGCCGAGCGTTGAAAAGATCACAAATCCGGAAAAGAACGACGTGAAACAATTTATCACGGAAGTCACCAACGCGTCTCTACAGATGACAATATCATAATTAACTGATAGAATATACGGTTTGCAACTTAGGAAATGTTCAAAAGATTATATTGTTCACTATTTTTAAATCAAATATCTGACTTGCAAAGATAATGGGAAAATTGTGTTGTTTTACTCGACATTTCATAGACTCATTCATGTTACCTGTAGTCATTCATATTATCTGCTCGACAGTTCATGTTACCTGTAGCAGTTGCTGTGAAAGTCGTTATAGCTGCTAAGCGCCAACAGAACACCAAATCCAGGCCCTAGCGAGAAGAAAATTTGCGTAGCTGCGGCCGTCCACACAGCAGGTTCCAGTAATTTGTCGAATTTTGGCGTCAAATAAAAACTGATACCTTTAGAGGCGCCCGGCAAAGTCATACCGCGAATCAGCAGAATGGTTAGCACAACGTATGGGGCCGTAGCCGTAATCCAGACCGCCTTTCCCGTACTCCGGGGGCCCTTCCACAACGCAAAATAGACCGCAATGAAGACGAGAAATAAACAGCCGGCCATCGACGGTTTCACACCGCCCAAGTCTTCCAGCCCTTTTGATCGGTTAATCTCAAGTACGTTAAAGCTGAAATAATTAAAATAAATATTCTATTCACTTCAAAAAGTTTTCATTCACTTAAAAAAGCTTTTTTCTTAAATCTCAAATATAATTTTTTAGATTTATTTAATTTGAAGGATTCTTTTGAAGTTAATTTTTTAAGCTATGTACATGTGTTGCAGAATATGTACATATTTGTATAATCCTTCACAAATTATAAATGAACGTACAGATAGAACTCCTGTGACGGCGTCATAAACGCTGTTTTGTTTTCACCCGTAAACATCGTATCATTTACACCCACAGACTCGCGACATGACGCCGTGTTCCAGGTATTGTTGCAACCTTTCCACGGTACTTCCCACTAAAACCCAAAAAATAATTGGCAAAATAAAAAAATTCACTTCGCTAAAAAATAATAATAATAAAGGTTTTAGGTGAAAACATTTTTCATATAAAATTTTTCATACAAAAAAGTTTCTCCCAAATAGAAACAAACCGCAAACGAGCTAAAAAAGAAGAATACGGAATGTGCAATAATCGCATTGTAGAAACATGCGATAAATGTACAAACGAAACAAATTCCGTAACCGATGCCTAAATGCCCAAAACATTCGATTAGTTCGAAGTTTTTTTGTAAATATTTTACGCTTTCGCAAGCAAGCTCACCTTTGAACATTGGACAGATCTTTTTCCAAATGCTCAAACATCCAGATCTGTGAAATTGTCCCAGTGCCAATTCCATGTAAAACATTGGCAGACCACCAACAAAAAGCATCACCAAATAAGGAATTAAAAAAGCGCCTAAATTGTATTGATTCGATTTTCTCTTACTTCTCTACATCTCTGTCTCTCTCTCTTTTCTTCTTTTTCTGCATATTACGCACAATATCAAAAAACATACCTCCACCGTGCTTGTAGCAAACTGATGGAAACCTTGAAAATTAAAAAATTAACAAATTTTTAAATTTTTCTAATTAAAAAAATTATTTCATCAAATTTTATAGAATTTATCGAAAAATTTGTGAAAAAATTTTTTGTGATGTTTAAAAAATTTGCGAAGAAACCTCCATATATTCCCCAAGTCGACTGCATATCCGATGACGGCCAGCAGAAATTCCAATTTGCTGGCCCACTTCTCGCGCACCACACTTGACCGCCGCCGCCGCGCCAAAACCGACGTTAGAGAAGGTCCGCCCGCCGTGGTACCCTCCGGCGATTGTAGCGGTGTAGTAGTGGAACCGTTTTGAAGTGCAAACTCGTAGAAACTCGTTCTGCGCGGCGCCGACGAGCCCGAGTTAGGCGGAGATGAAATCGACGTTTTTCGCACATTGGAGGAAGTGATCGGGATCACTAATTTTCAACTTTTATCGATTCTTCAAAAGGTAATAATTTTCATTCATGATGTGAATTATCTACATAGATGTATCACTCGAATGTCAATGTTTGAAGATAATTTGTTGGCAAAACTCACAAGTTGATGTGGATTTTGCATTGACGTCGTCGTCTTCGATGTTGGAAAGCCGAGGAATTGTCATCGTTAGATCGTCCCCAGCGCCGTCTCCGCTCAAAAGCGGCTTCATAACACAACCTTCCTTGTGATTTGAGGATGAGATGATGGAATTGGAAGTGCTGAACGAAAGGCTTATTGGAAGAAGTTGGGCATTGCCACCGTTTCGACCCGCAAAGAATTTCTTTTTCTCCTCATGAGACGAAGACCTGTCGGCGATTGCGGGAAAGAGGGAATAACGACGTGCGGGTCGATCTAAACCTTCTTGCATCACAC
>SAUE01000028.1:468045-481949 GCA_009724625.1 Deladenus siricidicola | reverse complement strand
ACACACACACATACACACACACACACACACACACACACACACACACACACACACACACACACACACACACACACATGCCATTTTTTGCGATCTTTTTTTCTTTATCTCTCTTTCCTCTCTCTCTCTCCTTTTCTCTCTTTCTCTCTCCCCGTCTTTCTCACTCTTTCGTTCTCTCTCTCTCCCTCTTTCTCTCTTTTTGCTTCTCTCTCTCTCTCTCTCGTTTCTCTCACGCACACTCTCTCACGCACACACTCTTCCTTTTCCTTCTTCTCTTTCTTTCTCTGTCTGTATGCCTTCCTTCTGCACACGTCCGTTTTCGCACTTACACTCACATACACACATATATGTATGTATGCATGTATTCGATCACAACATTCTCGATTGCGTTCAAATTGGCACTTTTATTGACGAAATTTGCAAATTGACTTACAAAAGAAATTGGCGAAATGTTCGTCGCTTTTACAAAAATAAAAAAGTAAAATAAATAATTTATGCAAAAATTTGCCATTTTCTTTCGCGAAAATATTTACATTTTTTCCATTTTTTTGCTGCCATTTTTTGGCTGAATTATTTCTTTTTTTTGCGTCTCATTTTTCGCTAATTTTCAAAAATATTTCCATTTACAATTTTTTTATGCTATGCTCATTCGTTAAATCATTAGAAAATATTTTCCAATAAAAATTTTTTTTAATTTCTGCACATTATTTTTCGATTTTTGTTTTCACGCTTTTCACTACAGTATACATAGCTAAAGAATACAGTACGCGTTAGCCGCTGAATGCACGAGCAAAACGCGTCCACAAAATATTCTAGTATTCTATACAGTATATACAGTATACAGTGTACCAATTTCCACCGTGAAAGGTGGAATTAATATATGTACCGTATACCAATTCACACGGAAAGCAATACTGTACACGTATAAGCAGTTACTGTGCATTGCATTTATTTTTCAAGTAAAGAAATTTTTACAAAATTAAACTAAAGTGCCAAAGAAGCTATATGTACACATACAGTACATAGTAGTACATATATCAATTCCTCCACTTACGATAGCTGGCAATTACCATATCTACATGTACACATAAGAACTTACTGTCAGCTGAGCACGGTAAATTAAAAATAAAAATAAATAAATAAAATAAAGAAAATTTTTAAAACTGCAAAAAATGCCAAACCACAACAATAACAACAACAACAAACAACAACAACAGCAACAACAACAATAAAAAACAACAAAAAAAGACGAAAAATGAAGTGAGAAAATTGACAAAAATAGAGCAAATCGCATAGCAATTTTCTCCAACATAATAAAAAAATAAAAATAAAATTGAAAATTTTTCTCTCTCTGAAACAATGAAAATATTTCGCCAAGCCGCCGCCGCCGCCGCCGCCATCAACTAACACAACAAAAATTTTTTTTGCTTTAAAATTTAACGCCCATTCAAAATTGAAAATTGAAAAAAAAATTTTTGATAAAATTGCCAAAAAAAAGTTGCAAACTGTAAAAAAAATTTTGTGCAATTTTTACCATTTTTTGCACATTTAAAAATGAAAATTTTCGTCGAGAATTTGACAAAGTTTAAGAAAATTTGGAGAAAATTTATAAAAAAAAATTTAATTCATTAAAAAATTTCGAGAAAAATTTCCGCCTTAATTAATTGTAAAATATTTTACAAAAAAAGTGGGAAAATTAAAAAAATGTCACGCAAAAATGAAAATTATTTTTTGATATTTTAAACGAAAAAAAGGGAGAATTTTCTTCACCTCTTTCTTTTTGAGGAGAGGGGGTTTTGGGGAGAAAGGAAGGATGTTGTGATGGGGAGAGTGCAGTAGACGGGGCGGAACAGNCTGCTCTTTGCTTTTGCTTGGCCTTTGTGAATTGAGAAAAATGGCAAGGCAAAGTTGAAGAGAGCGAGAGAAAAAGGGTGGAATGCGAGTAGTACCTTAGTGGGGAGGGTGTGTTTTTGCTGTGCTCAGGAGGAGGAGCGGGGCCAGGGGCAATGCTATATTTAAAGTCTTTCAGAACATGGGGTATGGTGGAACAAAAAGCAATGTACAAATTGGATTGGGTTACTGTTGTGTACGGATGGATTGATGAATTACTGTACATAGATATGCAATTGTGTTACTTACTGTATATGGATGGGATTTGGTTGAGAGAGGATTTGGCACGAGATTGTGAGAGATGAGTTTGTGTAGGCAAAAAATTAGAAAAAGTATTTAGACAAATTATAGAGATAATATCTCTGAGATATATGTACAAAAGTGATATGTATGTGCCTACATACATATTGTAAATATATATACATAAACATATACGTATGTATGTATGTATTCAACTACCCGAAATTAGATAATTTTCAAATAATGTAGAATATATGAAAAAAATAAAATTTTCACCAACCGATTAAAGTCGTGCTTGTCGACGCGCAGGAATTGGGAATTATCGTCGCGCAGCGTTACGGTAGCGGCGCGCGGCGCGTCATTCACCAGCGCCAATTTGCCGAAATCGTCGCCTTCGTGTAGCGTGACGACCACGCCCTAAAATCTCATCATCATCATCATTGCGATCATTTGCGGGAGAGGATTGATATCAATAAATTTATCGATTACATTTTACATACATATGTATATGATACTTAAGATTTGTGGGTATTACTTAGAGAGAAAAAATTGCAACAAAAAAGGGCAAGCTTCAATCACATTGCAAAAACTGCAAATTGTCGTCGGTCGGCGGTTAAGTCGCTTTCGAAACTTTCACTTGTGATGGAATTTTATATTTAAGAAAATGCAAATTGAAAAATGACACAACGCCCTAATCGCATCAGTGCAAAACTTCACACCACCACGCCAAATACTCATCATCATCATCATCATCATCACCATTTCTTCCACTTATGACGACCTTCTTCGTCCCATCATTCTCATTACCATTCTCATCATCTGCCATCATTACCATTGTGTGTGAGTGTGTGAGTGTCGTGTGTGTGTGTGTAATACATCGGCGTAATCAAAAATCACATCACTTTCTTAAATTATATTCTTAAATTTGCTCAAAAAGACCATCTCGTTCTTTCGCGACTGACTAACTCGTTCTTTCTCGACTGACTAACTCGTTCTTTCTCGACTGACTAACTCGTTCTTTCTCGCCTTTATAGTCTAGACGTCTTTAACAGTTATGCTTTTTTTCATTCTTTCATTCGAAAACTTTTTCGAATTTTTTTACTTTTAAAAGTACGTAATTCATTTTCAACTTTAACTTTTCCACTTTGGTCATTCGAGTTCTTCAATTACAACAAAAATGACAAAAGTATGCATTTCTAATATGTACATATGTACATAACCAGCCAGCCAGGCAGCACTTTGATCACATGTGCGCCTTTATTACCCAACAACAACAACAACAACAACAAATAAATGATCAGTCAACTTCGCAAATTGTCATTTATGTATTTATGCGCAAAATTGCTAGCAAAAAAAGTAATATTTTTCACATTTCTCTCACTTTCCGACAATTTTCTCTTCGCTTTTCGTCACATTTCCGACAATTCTTTTCTTTCTGCTTGTTCTTTCTTACTCATGCTTTTTCAATTGATTTTGCAAAAGTTCTTTTTCACTTTTTCCTTGATTCTTTCCCTTTCACTTCTGCAAAACCATTCTCATCTCATTGTCTGTCTAATATCCGCTTTGCTTTTTAATCATTTCCTTTCGCTTCGTCCTTTCTCTTCTTCCACAAAAATATGCCCGCCTTTTTCAAACTTTTCCATTTTTGTCTGACCAAAAAGCAACAAAAAATTTTACTGCTCCCATTGTGACACGCTGTTGTTGTTGTTGTTGGTCACACAACAACAACAACAACAATAACAGCAACAACAATAGCAACTGCAAGAGAACAATCATAAAAACAACAATAAAAAATTACAGACCAAACTTCTTCTTTTTAACGAAAATTATAAAAGTCGTACGTACGTACGTACGGTTGGCGTATGGAAAAAATGGAGGACAGAAAGAAAAATTAAATGTGAAAAGAACGGCAAACACAGTGAGAAATTACGATGGATACAGCCATACATGCTGAGAAAGGCGCGGATGTTAGAAAACGTCTTTCTCGCAATACATATCAAGAAAGCAAGAAAGAAAGAAAGCCGAAGAAGAAAGAAGTTGTAAAATAATAGGAAATGTTTGCATAACCATTTCTTCTTGCCCTTTTGCAGCATCTCCCATAAAAGTGGACGGAGAATATCTCGCGTAAAATAAAGAAAAAAATCTCCTCGAGAAAAACGAAATTCATTTATTTATTTATTTATCTAGCGGGAGATTCGCATCGCAGATATACATGCTGCCAGCAGCCTTTTCGGGAGAGAATTGGTATGTAGGGGGAACTCATTAAGCGAGCAAGCCAAAAATAAATAAGGCGCCAGCCCAAAAAGTGCCAGCAGAACTTATGTAAAAGCTGCTGTTTTCTCCAATTCCACATAAACACAAACAAACCAACGTTATTGGCTTTCAATCGAAATTATGCACGCAAAAATTAATCGGAGGAAGTCTTCTCTGAAATAGACGAATCGAAATATTATAATTTCTTAAAAACAATTAAACTTTCTATGTACATATATTCATATACATATGTACTTAAGCTATTGAAATGGTTATAACTGATATCAATTGATTGGTATAAATTTGAATAAATGAACTGACTTTGCACAAATTAATTTACATACATTTAACACAAATTTAACGTTTCGTCTGTCAGCCGACCTCAAAAATTGAACAAAAAAAAATAAAAGTTTTAACCGCGCTTTTTCAAAACAAATACAAAAAAGCGCTAGCTACAAAGGAAAGTTTGTCTCTTTTTGTGTTCGTTCTTTCTGTCCTTTTTTCTTTCACTTTGAAGAAAGAAAGACAAAAAATGGGCGCTTCCCTGTTTATTATTAGTTTTTTGTTGTTGTTGGTATTACATTGTTGTTGTTGTTGTTGTTTTCAGTTGTCGTCTTACTAAGTAGTGTTGTTTTTTGCGCTCTGTTGTCCTTGTACATTTATTGTTCTTTCTGTTTTAGCTGTTGCTTATACATTTACCTAAAAACTTTTGTCTTTCTTCCGCTTTCATTTTTTTTTGTAATAATCTCTTGGCAAATATTTGACTTGTTTTGTTTTTCGATGATCGACTTGCTTTCTACAGTATCATCCATTTATCCCTTTATGCCGTACCGTTTTTTTTAAGTTCAAACATACATACACAGGTAAATAACAGTATATGTACATATACTGTCTGTCTGTCTGTCCCTCTCTCTCTCTCTCTCTCTCTCTCTCTCTCTCTCTCTCTCTCTCTCCTCTTTCTTCTCATTTATGCACTTTTTGTAGACGATTCGATTCTCATTTCTGATTCTTGACTTTCTCATTCCATTTTGTCTGGTGCCCTAAAAAAGAATTGAGAAAATATAGAACATTTTGAGAAAAATGCTCTACATTATCAATTTTCTCAAAATCAACATCTAACAATCTTTCAAAGATTTTGTTTAACAATTTTTCTTTTGCTTTGTCTTTTACAACTTTACACATAACAAACAAAAGTACAATTATGTAACGTCCAAGTTTTTCTGGAGCCTTGTTTAATGGCATTGAAGTTGTTTAATTTAAAATTTTGCTTTATTTCGCCAAATTTCTCTCAAATCCCATATGGCGGCAGGCAGGCACTTATTTTAATGAAAAATGGCCAAAACGCAAAATTCCAAAATGCCAAATAACCGTTTTGCTGTGCTAATCCAAGCGCAGCTTTTTCACGCAAAGCTGCGCCATAGAAGAAGTGGTCAATACACAAACAACAATTTTCAGTGATTATTTTGCAAACTTCAAAAGCCAAGCATAAACGTTGTTTATGTACGTACGTACATATGTATGTGTGTTTGCTGTCTTCTTAAACCTCCACAAAAACCACATGATGAGCATTCGAAGACAAATACATATTAAACAAAGGCATGAAAAGCCAAGCACAATAATAATAACTGTAACGACAATCGTGGCAAATAAACTGTATGTAACGCTAGTGACAACAAAACATAAATATTGATGTATAACATAGAAAATAAACATAATATAACAACAAAATGACATGACAACAACAACAAACGCAACTATGAAAAAATATCGTAAACAAGAAAATTCAAAGAAAAATCACCAACGCACATGACAACAAAACATTTCAACATATGTATTTATATGTATTTCGTATCTGTTGTTGTCTGTGAAAAACATTTAAAAGCAACAAAAAATGTTAAATAAGAAAAATGAAAAACTTTTCGGATAAAATTGGTAAACCTATTATATGTAAAAATTGTATACATATGTACATACATACAAAAATTGATGCAAATTTTTGAATGCTTTACAGTCGAATGACAGTCGAATCGGTTATCTGTCTGTCAAATCGCGGCAAGCTGGAGAGAGTAGAAAAAATGATAATAACGTCGATAATGATTTTAATGAAAAAAATGTATTTTTCACATTTTCTACACGAAAACAACAACAAAAAAATGATTTTTTTGCGGTCAGAATTGATTTTTAGCCGCCGTTCAGCTTTTTTTTGTTTTTGTTTTAGTTGTTTTTTTTTCTTCGTCAAAGTGAAAACAAAAAATTCGATGTTGTTTTTTGTGGTGGTGATGATGGTGGTGATTGTGGTGGTGTGTTTAGTGCAAGAAAACGTTGAAATGTTATGAGACTGATATAAGGAAATTATATTTTTGAGAAAAAAAAACGAAGAAAAAAATTATGTAAGTAAATAATATTTAAAAAAACAAATCCGCAAAAAATGATGGGAAAATATCAGCTCAAAAAAATCGAACATAAAAAATGAGAAGTATCACTAAATAAATAAAAAACAACAAAAATATCACTAAAAATATCAGCCAAAAACGTGTGAGCAGCAAAAAACAAACGGTAAAAATATGAGTAAAAACACGTCAGTAGTATGTATGTTGTAGGTGAAAATAAAAGCACAGCTAAAAACAAACAGTGTAAGCGAAAAACAAAAACATAAACGATTTTTTACAATAAAACTGTTAAAAAAAGTGACGATCAAAAGTAAAAATTCCGCTCAACCCTGGTGACGATTCTACTACATACATATATTCGGGTTTCCTGAACTTCTCTGCCCTCGCCCAAACCAATTAATTATGAATTTTGTTTGTTTGGCTTCAGTTGTCAAACTTTGCAGACCGGAAAATACACTCACACACACACACACACACACTCATTAATGGGACAATCAAATAAATTTTTGATTAGTTCAGTCTAACCACGTCTCTAACCATGTTCAGTCTAACCACTACTGGTTTACTCAGGCTACCGTCAAACTTTTATACTGGCTACAGTTAAACAAACGTATTTTATTCTTTAACCGCGCAAAAAATGAAAAATATTCTCGTTGGGACGCTAGCGTAACCGAATAATCGTGGGGGAATAACGGCGCCCCCACCTTTCCGAAAATGCTGACGTCGACGCTGCCGGAGCGCCAGATGATGTACCAGGTGTCGCCGGGCTCGCCCTGGTGGAAGAGCACAGTGCCGGAGTGCTGGTGTTGCTCGTAGCGAATGACGCCCGCCAACTCGCGCTTCACCATGGTGCTGAGGTGCGAGAGCGCCTTGACGTGCAGCAGCTCCTCGTAGACCAGCTCCACTTCCGCGGTTGTGCGCTCGTGAGAGCTGAAAATAATGTTTTGGGTGATTCAGCATATATATTCATGTTTTAAGCGATCTTGTTTGCTAGTCCAAAAAGTTGCCTACGGTTTGCTGAGAATCACTTTTAGTAGGGAATCCGGCCCGCGCGCACTCAGCAAAAATATCGCGCTCTGCAGGTCGGGGAGGTTGGGCGGCGAGTCGCCGCCGCTTTTTAGCGCGCAGCCGACGCCGCCGCCAATCATCGCCGCCGCGTCGTTTTCGTCGTCGTCTGGCGAGATTTCGTCGCTTGACGCGTCTCCTGCGCCCTCGGCGCCGCCGCAAAAAAGCAACGCATCAAAGTTGGCCGCCGCCGACATTGCGCTAGCCAGCGGCGGCAGAAGGCGGCCGTTGAAGAGCGCGCTAGCCGCTGCGCCCCAGCCCAGCGTGCAGGCCCACGCAGCCGCGCTCGATGCCGCGCGCAACATCGGAGCCATTGAATTGAGGTAGAAGGCGGCGCGCGCCTCGTAGAAATCTTCAAACGCGTCGTCGACCGCCCACTGATAGAGCGCGGTCGGCTTAGCGGCGAAATACAAGTCGAAGTTGACAGCGCGCACGTAATGTTCGTCCAGAAGCGCCTGCCACATGCCGGCTAATTGCAGCGCGCTGAACGCGCGAAAATTTGGCAAAAGCGTCGCGCTACCGACGCCCTCGTAGTAGGGAATTCTGAAGGAAAAAAAAGTTTAAAAAAATTAATAAAATATATAAAAAAGGAAATAAAGACCTATAACCGGCCGCGTTCGCCGCCTCGATCAACCGCCGCATGTCGCAGACGTCGCCGGCGCCCCCATCCTCATCGTATAACGCGTCGTCAGCTGGCGAGCCGGTAGCCGTGTGCGCGGCGGCGAAAACCTCCTCACACAATTCGCCCAGCCATTTGTTCATCTCCGAGCCGAGCATGGAGCGCGCGTAGAGCGCGTAGTCATGGCCGCGCGGCGCGCGGTGGTCGCCGATTAGCCACGGCGAGCGCAACTGCATTGTGCGCTTGAGCGCTAGCGCCGCCTCGTGGAGGCGCGCCTCGGCTGACTGAAATTTTGCGTGAGAAATGATGAAATGTACGTATTCAGATCGTGGCTAGTGACCCCTTCCCTTCAAAAAATTGCGGTTTGGAGTGCCCCATACCATTAATCACAATCTCCCCCTCCCTCCACTGCGCCACCACTTCTCTCCCATCCTTTCAACCCCTCGGCCACCTCTCCCCACTCCACCAATCCACTTTGCTACCCGCCCTTTTCCCTACTTACTTTTCACTACTTGTCACTACTACTTTTTCCCTAGATGTCACCTTACCTGCCGACTCCCCCACCACCTGCGCCATCCCACCCCACCACAGGTGCACTACGCGTAACCTTCTTCCGCATTGCGAGGGGTCCGCAAGGGATTTATTAAATCTACTGCATTAAATCTACAAAATTTGAACGCGCTTACCACACTGCTGTTCAGCTCGAGCAGATTCGCGGCCAGAGGCGCGACTTGTAGCTCGGTGGCGGTGGCGAGGGGAGCGTACGCGTAGCCGGCGTCTGCGCGACGCCAGCCGTCGTCGACGGCCACACGGTCGTTCAAGCTGCGGCGCGAAGCGGGCGGCGCAGAATTCGACGCGTTCGCATCGTCGTGATCGCCGCGATGTCGATGGTGGTGGCGGCGATGGCGATGGGAATGATGATGGTGGTGATTTCGGCGCGAATTCAACGTGTGAGGCGCCGTCGCCGCCGCGTCGTCGTATTGCGCGTGATTGTCGGCGACGGCGGCGCCGTTTTCGCCGTAGCCGGCGGCACTGACGCGCGGCAAATAGTCGTCGTCGTAGTCGTAAAGGCCATTTCCTGAAAAAGTTTTAGTTAATTTAAAATATAAAATAATTAAAATAAAAAAGTTCGCCGCTACCATTTCCGTGCGCGTTGCCCATCGGCAGTGACTGAGGCCGACGCGGTTGTTGGTGATGGTGGGGCGGCGGCGGCAAAAGAAGAGGCGACGAGCGAAACGCGGGCAAAAAGCCTGCAAAAAATTTCCAGTAATTTTTAAATAATAAAAATAAATAAAAAATAATTTCTACTAGAATTTTCGGCCACGAGGTCCTCCATCACCAGAATGAACGGCTGCAAATGGTCGGCGTGTTTCTGAAGGCAGCAAATTATAAACAAACCGACAAAAATATATTTATTATAAACAAAAATTATTCATTCATTAAAATCAAATTGAGCAAAGTTTTAATGAAATATAGTGAAAAATAAAACGAAAAACGTTTAAGAGAAGGTCAGAGAAAGAGAGAAAAAGAAAGAAGAGAGATATAAATAAAAAAGAGAGCGAGCGTGGGAGAGAAAACAGAAGATAAAAACAGAGATAGACAGACAAAAAGATAGACAAACAGACACAGAGACACAGTCCGACTGACAGACAGAGAAAAAAAGAAACAGAAAGAGAAAAAGAGGTGGAAGACATGTAGACAAAGAGTCAGAGAAATATAAAAAGAAATTGGAAAACAAATAAATATTAATTAAAAAAAAGACAAACATTGTAGAGGGAAAGAAAGTGAGTTTGCGGAATGCGCACAAACTCCGCGCTCAGGCCCACGCGCGCCGAGCATAGATGGCACGCGCGGTTCAGCTCGCCGAAGATGGCGCCAGGCCCCAGCGTCTTCAGCCGCACCACTTTGCGGCCGATGCGTCCGCCGCCGTCGTCAAGGAGGCGGCGCGCGCCGCCGCCCATCGCGTCGGTATGGTGGTGGTGGTGCGGCGGCGCGGTGGCGGCGGCCGAGGGAATGTAGAGCTCCACCTCGCCCGACAACAGCAAATACCAGTTGGCGATGCTTTCGCCTCGCTCGAAAACTAAATGATGCAAATTGGAACATTGAATACAACTTGGCACATTAGATGCAAATTGGCTCATTGGATGCAAATTGGTACATTTGGTGCAAATCGAATGCAAAAAAAAATTTATGCAAATTTAAAAAAATTATAACTTTAAAAAAAATTATAACTTGGATGCAAATTTGATGCAAATTAGATGAAAATTGGCAAATTGGATAGATGCTTGGCGGGTCCAACTGAGGTGCATCATGTTGTATGTATGTATGTATGTATGTGTATTTAGTGTGCTGTGTCTTTGATACTTGAAAAAAGTGGGAAAACTTTTAAGCTCAAATGAAACAAACGTACGTATTGTGCCGGCGTTGACGCGGTCTGGCACGTACTCCGACTGCGCCAACAGCGCCAGCAGCAGCGCGTCCGAGATGTCGCGCAGCGGCGACGCGCCGCCCAGCCGCCGCACGCGCATCACAATCTCCTCCATTTGCAGTGGCTGGCGGTTGTTGCGGTGGTAAGTGTAGCTGTAGCTATCGCTATTGTTGTTGCTGTTGTTGTCCTAAATAGTGGTGATGTTGCTGTTCTTCTGACTGTTGTTGTTGCTGTTGCTGTTGCTGTTGTATGTTGCTGTTGCTGTCGTCGTGGTCTTTGTTGTTTTTGTTGTTGTTGTTTGGCCACCAATCACTAGCTAGAACCTTCTACACTACACTACACTAATAATGGTAAAGGATTATTGTAGCGGTCCTTTTCAACACATATATACATAGATGGCAGATGATAAATGTAAACGGCAGTGGCTATCGATCAATCAATCAATCGTAAGATGATGATGATGATGATGATGATGATGTTGACGTCGACGGCGTGCGAGAGAGAAATAGAGAATTTTCAGCTCGCGGTCAACCAACAGAAACAGCCTCTAAAGCACACACAAATAAAATACTGTAGTATACATATAACAGCTTTTTGTACATATGTATCGTAGTCATAGTAAACTGTGCTTACACAAATGTGGCTTTGTACGGTATGCAAAGAAGGGGGAGGGGGTATACAGTGGTATTTTTAATCCAAGAGAAAATTTCATTAAAAAATTGTTCAGTTTTCTTCATCGCCAAAAACAAGCCAATGCCAATTGACAAATGCCAATTGCCAGACCACCAAAAATTCAAGGTAAAAAAAACCGAAACACAGCCAAATCATGCATAATAATAGGCTACAGTATGCCATTTTTTGCAAAAAATCAAAAAATAAAACATTTTTATTTGAAAAATAACATTTTTATTTGAAAAATAAAAAAAAAAAATTTGGCGCAAAAAGTAGTAATTCTTCTTCACACAATTCCACACGCCAATAATGCCAATGCAAACTGCCAATGCCAAACAAATTTCCAACAACAACAACAACAAAAATTATGGAAAAATTGGGCTTAAAATGCTTTTAGCGTGAAAAATGGCCCCTCAAATTCAATTAGCATTGACAGGAAAACGACAATTTGCGGCGCGAAGCGAAAGAATAATGCAAGACAAAGAGCCTCCTTAATTAAATAATTCAAATTGGCGCCTAATTATGAATGGCCAAAGCAACAATTTTGTTTAAATTTTTCTTTTTTTCTCTCTCTCTCTTTCTCTATCTGCACGTCTGTCTGTCTATGTTTGTCTCTTTCTGTGTCTGTCATTCTCTCTCCGCCTCTCTAACTATATGTCTGTATGTCTTTCTGTTTCTCTCTCTCTGTGTGTCTCTCTCTCACTCTCTCTCGCTGTACCGTTAGCAATTATCTCTACTTGACTTGCCTATCCCTATATTTCCTTGTCACTCACTCGAATTTTTTGTATTGTTCTCAACTTTCCATATAAGTATGTTCTCTGATTTATCATTCTTACTGCTCTTTTTCTCCGGTCTCTCTCTCCTTTTCTGTCTGTCTGGCTTTCCGTGTCTGCCTGTCTCTGTTTCTCTGTGACTCTTTCTGTCACTCTCTCTCTCTGTTTCTCTGTCTATCTTTCTCTGTCTATCTCTTTCTCTGGTACTGTTTCTCTCACTCTTTCTTTCTCATTTTCTCTCCATCTTTTTTCTCATTTTCTCTGTACACACATACACATAATTGCCTCCACCCTCTGCGATTATTTTCGTCTAATTCTTTACATTGATTTCCATTATTTTAAACATTTAAATGGTTTAAATGAAGAAAATTTTCTCAAAATTTTTCTCTCATTTTTATTTATTTTTGTTCGGCGGAGAGAGAGGAATTTCTGGCTCAAAAACGAAAGCGAAAGCTCCCTGGGGGCCGTCGGGAAGCCGAAATTCGCTTTTTTGTGGGTGGAAATAAAGGCGAAATTCGTCTTACATTCTTTTATTATTTGATTAAAAGTTTCGCTTTATTTTTCGGGGCCAAATTTCATTTCATTTTGGAACAAATATCGCCGGCCAAAAAAAAACAAATAAAAATCTGAAATAAACAAAATTCTCACAATTCTCAGAGGCGAGGGATATGTGATAGAGTGTAGAGTTTGTGGTATACAGAGAGAAAGAAAGAAAGAAAGAAAGAAAGAAAGAAAGAAAGAAAGAAAGAAAGAAAAAGAGAGAGAGAGAGAGAGAGAGAGAGAGAGTAAGTGAGCGTGACAGAGAAAGACCTTGGGAAAGTGAAATGGAGAAAGCAGACAAACAGACAGACAAACGTGCAGGCAGATAGAAGAGAGAGAGAGAGAGTAGACACACAGAGAAATAAAAATATTAAGAATCTGGAGCAAAATAGAGATAAAGTAAGTGAGAGAGAGAGAGACATACAAACAAACAGGCACAAACCACGACAGACAGTGAGAGAAATGGAGATTGGAAGAGAGAAAAAGACAAGGTGAGTGCAGGCAGACAAACACAAACAAAATTGCTGACAGAGAGACAACGCAAAAGATTACAAAGAGAGTCTAGAGAAACAGAGATAAAGTAAAATAGGGAGAGAAAAGATGCAGGCAAACACATATAGCAATGGGAGAGGGAGCACAAAGAAAGTGAAGGAGAGAAAAAAATAAAAAATTTCCACATACTGTAGCGTCTACCATAGAGGTACTATAGCGCGCCTACCATTTACGTATTGCGGCGTTGAGCTGCGCCCGATGACTGCGGTCGCCAGCGGCGGACGGCGCATTGAGAGCGCGGCGGTGGTGGTGATGAAAGAGCGACGGAAAATTCAACGCAGCGAAAATATAATACCGTACTACTACTACATCGCCCACTCTTCGTCCGCCTCCTCCGACTGTAAGTTGCGTGAATATGAGGTATATGTGTATGTGTGTATATGTGTGTGGGGTGTGTGTGTGTGTGTGTATATGTGTATGTGTGTATATGTGTATGTGTGTATATGTGTGTGGGGTGTGTGTGTGTGTGTGTGTGTGTGTGTGTG
>SAUE01000028.1:400423-433997 GCA_009724625.1 Deladenus siricidicola | reverse complement strand
GTGATAAAATATATATTCTTAAAACCGGATAAGATTTATTGAGAAATGTTTCGAAACTTTGTTAATAATTTTGTACAAATATACAATCATAACTTAATGATTGTGAGAAGCGAAGAACGCAGAAGGGAGAGAGAATACATACAAAGTAACTAAAAAATACAAAGTAACTAATTGTAAACGAATTACACACCACACAAACGTTACTTTAACCGTGCGTTATCACTTATCACTATCTCATTCACCCTCTTCTTCTTTCTCATTTGCGTGCATGATGAACGCATCTCTCTCTTCTCTCTCTTCTCTCTCTTCTCTCTCTTTTCTCTCTCTTTCTCTTTTTCTCTTTCTCTCTTTTTCTCTCTCTCTTTCTCTCCTCCCTCTTTCTCTCTCTGCTCTCTCACTTTCTCTCTCTCTCTCTTTCGGACAGCCAACAACAACGAAACAAAAGTTCTTGCACACTTTTTCAACCAAAAATCAACCAAACCAATTTATCATCTTTTCTTCTTTGATATGATCTAATTTCTAATTTCAACTTGTTGTTTGTTCTCCTCTTTCCTTCCTTAGATTCTCATTTAGCCTTTTTTTGTTGTCTAGCGAATATCATATCAGCAAATTCACTTCTCATTCAACTCTCTTCCATTTCTCCCACTCCCCCCCCCCTCAACCCACCCCACTCCATCNATTTTTTTTGGCATTTTCGACTTTTTTGCGGCCACTTAAAAAACGAAGCCTTTCTCGATAATGACATTTACATTGCCTTTTTGACAGAGTTTTGCCGCTGCTGAATCCGGCACCTACATGTATTACCCATATTAGGGGTGCAGAAATTTTCAAATTTCGATTTTTATTGTATTTTCTGTCAATTTTCCAAAATTTTTTAAAATTTTGCCGTATTCAACTTAATTTATTTAGAAGTGAAAGTGATTTTTTTGAAAAAATTTAAGCAAAATTTCAATTTTTTGAGCAAGAATAAATTAGTTAAAAAGTTTCATAATTGTATGAAAAAGTTATTTTTTAACAATGGTTTATCACGACTAAGTTTTGTTCTATTTCGGGAGTAACAGGGGGGGGGGTGTTCACGCCAAAGGCGGAAGGTGTACATTATTGTGCTAAAGTTTGAATTTACCACGGGTGGAAGCATGGGTGGGCGGGGTGTTTTAGGCTGTTCCGCACCTCGCAATACCCAAGACCTACATAGAATCGCTGAATACAAAATCCCTTGGCGCCAGATTAATCAAGGTAGAAAATAGCGATGACCCCCCAGTTCGATCATAATTAAAAAAGAAGAGAACACAAACAAAAATATCGTTGAAGAGAAGAGATGAGGAGGAAGTGAGAGAGTTAGAAAGACAGACGAAAATCCGCCAAATACAAAAAAAATTAAAAAGGATTAAAAAAATAAATATTTAATAAAAAAATAAATAAAGCGCAGAAAGCACTTTCCTTTCTCATTTGTTGCTTTTGCTTTAATTTTTATTTTTTTCTCTTTCTCTCTTTATCTCTCGCGAGATCTCTTTCTCCTATTTTTGGCGTCCGCCGCGATAGCAGAAGCTTAATGTTTTTTTTCAATTTTTTTTGTTTTTTTTGCCATTTGAAAAAAGCAGAAAAAAAAATTTTTCATTTCTTTCCAATTTTTTTCTTATTTTTTTCTCAACTAATTTTTTAATTATTTGTCATTTTGTGTTTTTGCGAAAGTTTCGATTAGGTGTGTGAGTGTGTGTATGTGTGTGTCTTTGGACACAATATGTGTTTGTGTCTTCTGTGGACACAATGTGTTTGTGTGTGTGTGCGTGTGCGTGTTGTGGTGTTCCGCTACAATGTGTGTTTGTGTGTGTCTGTGGACACAATGTGTATGTGTGGGTGTGTGTGTGTTTGGACACAATGTGTGTTTGTGTGTATATGTGCGTGTCGTGGAGTTCCACTACAATGTGTGTTTTGTTTGTGTGTTTTACTACGGTGATGATTTTTGAGTTTTGATGCAGCAGCTAGCTACGTTTTTGCTCTGATTTTGAAAACTAACCACAGTTTAGCTGTGTGTTATGTTTGCTACGATTTAGCTGTGCGTTAGCTGTAGTTTAGCTTTCTGGTAGTTGTGGTTTGCACAGTTGCTGGCACAGCTGCGTTCTAGCTGCGGTGACGTCAAAAATTCAATCATCAAACAATATTTTAGTTAATAGTTTAATTAATTTTCTCATATTATTAATAATATACATACATATGTATTATTAATACATACATATGTATGTATTATTAATATTTGGAATTTATTTCTATTCTTTTTTGAGGAAGGAAATAATTTGTTAAAGTTTGTTTTAATCCGAATAATTTTTTATTCCATTAATAACAAATTTCAACCATTTACATTTTTTATTTTTTTAATTTTGCGCGATTAGTTTTCGAAAGATTTAGTTGGAATATCTCGTTTTCTCTTGGTACTATCTCTGCTTCTCTCAACTTCTCTTTTTATTTGTTTAACTTTCTCTGCTTCTCTCACTCTACTTCTCTTTTTGCCTCTCTCTCTGCTTCTCTCTCTGATTCCCTTTCTCTGCTTCTCTTCCTGCTCGCTCTCTGCTTCTCCTTCTCTGTTTCTCTCTCTGCTTTTTTCTCTCTGTTCTTTTCTCTGCTTCTCTCTCTGATACTCTCTCTGTTTTTTTCTCTGCTTCTCTTTCTACCTTTATCTTTCTCTGCTTCTCTCTTTGCTTCTTTTTCTCTACTTCGTAATTAACTTTTGATTTCTCTTCTTTTCTCTTTGCCGCAAACAATGGACCACTTTTGTGTTAATAAAATTTCGCTTTTTTTGCCAACGCATTTTTCGCGTGCTTTTTTGCCATAATTATGGCGAATTTTCGCCTATTTTCGCAAAGAAAAAATTCTTTTTTTTTCTCAATCAGTGGACATATTCTTCTTTTATCGTGAGATTATTGTCGAGTGGTTATTATCTACATATTTTCAATTTTAACACATAAATACACACACACACAGACAAACACACAAACACAATGACGATGATAGCAAATGTATGTCGTCAAATGCAAGTCATCACACAAACTTTTGCATTTTTGGGGATATACGGGCATTATTCGAGGTGAAAGCATTTTTTTGGGGTAGGCTATTTTTTAATTTTTTTCTAAAAGTGCGAACAAGGAAGCATTTTTGGGGTTGGGCAATTTTTGAGGGATTAAAAAAGTTTATTCTTCCAAGAAAAAAAGTTCATTCAGTTGATGAACTTTGTGTGCAATTAGCTGTGGATAAGCTTTTTTATTCTTCTTTTTTGTTCGCACTTTTAGAAAAAAATTAAAAAAATTGTCGTGCATTTTCCGGGATCGCCAATGAATGCATTTTCCGTTCGCATGTTTTCCGCTGCTATTTAGCTGTTGTTGTTGTCGTTGTCGTTGTTTAGCTGTTGCGGCTGTTTGTTTGATATTGCTGTTTAGCTAATACTGTCGTTCAGCGTTTGTTTAGCTAATACTGTTATTTATCTGTTGCTGTTGTTTTGCTTTTGTTCTTGTTTAGCTGATAATGTTGATGTTGTTGTTTAGCTATTATTGTTTAGCTGTTGCTGTTCTTTAGCTGTTGTTGTTATTGCTGGAGTTGCAACTGCGAAAATTACTCACATTTTGCTGCCCACGAGCACGCAAAAAATTTTTTTTTTATTTATCTGCGCTTTGGAAGAAGCGAATTTTTGCTTCTTATTTCTTGGCTAGCGTTTTTTCGGAAACGCATTTTTTGTTGTTTGGCATTTTTATGCTTTTCTTCGCGCATTGTTGAAAATGTTTTTGTTGTTTTGAATTCACATGAAGTTTGAGTTACCTGTTGTTCTTGTTTCGCCTACACACACAGTTGTTTCAAGTTTATTCAATAATAAGTAAAGTTTTAATGGAAAACCTTGTTTTTCCTATAAAGAATTAAGCCATACGTGTGTATAGATGTGTGCGTATATGTGTGTGCGTATATGTGTATGTGTGTGTATGTGTGGGTATGAGTGTGTATAAATGTGTTGTATGTAGGAGAAAAAAAGATTAATGCCATTCGGCACCATCATCACACCGCCGCAATTCATTATATTCTCATAATTTATTGCTTTATTTCGGGAGTTAGTTAGTTGGTTAGTTGGTTAGTTCTCTTTCTCGCTCTCTTTCTCCCTCCCTCTTCGTTCCTCCCTCTCGCATCCCTCTCCCTCTCACATCACATCCCTCTCCCTCTCACATCCCATCCCTCTCCCATCCCGTGCCATACCTTTCCCATCCCATCCCATCTCTCTCCCATTCCATCTCTCCCATCCCATCCCACCCCATCGGTAAATGACTAACCTTGTCGTTCGGCTTTGCGCTCGCTTTTGGCAACACTGCGAATCGCACGGCAAAAACACTCACCTCAGAAAAATTTCTTTCTTCTTTTTTTTGCAATATAAAGATTATAGGATGAAGTGAGAGAGAGAGGGCTTTTGCTTTTGCTTTTGCTTTCTCTCATTCCATTTTACAACTCCCATTTTTCATTCTGATTTTTTGGCGTTTGAAATTTGCGGCAAAAGCCGCAAAAATTCAGTGAATAATTTATGATTTTTATTTTTTGGCGCTTTTGCATTTAATGACCGCTCTGATATCATTAATTTTCATTGTTATTGATATTAATGACTCTTAATTAAACGCAACCTTCACACACAACCTTATGAGCAGCATATTATCCTCATATGTATTTAAAGGAAAGAAATATTTTTTATGGATTTGCTAAGTTTTTTTTGTTTTGTTTTTCTAAAGAATATAATTTTAGTTAGTTTACTTTAGATCTTTTTTAGGTTAGCTTTTATTAGATCTTTTTTAAGTTATTTTACTTTAGATCTTTTTTAGGTTATTTTACTTTAGATATTTTTTAAGTTATTTTACTTGAAATCTTTTTCAGCTTTTCTTTCTTTAGATATTTTTAGCTTAATTTCCTTTAGATCTTTTTAAAGCTATTTTACTTTAGATATTTTTTAAGTTATTTTACTTTAGATCTTTTTTAGCTTATCTTTCTTTAGATATTTTTAGCTTAATTTTCTTTAGATTTTTTTAGTTAGTTTTCTTTAAATCTTTTTTGGCTTAGCTTCCTTTAGATCCTTTGTGGGTTAGTTTTCTTCAGATTTTTTTCTTTAGAGAAGATCAATTTTTTATTCTTGCAAAAAACACCATAAAAGTTATGAAAAAAATTCAATCTACAAAAGAATATAATCTAATTTCATTAATTTCAAAAATTGTGTACCGTAACTCTTTGGAGAATTTTTGGAGAAAAAAATCTCAGAAAAAAAACAATTTTTCAACTTAATTTTTAACATTTGTGACGATAATTGATAAAATCGGAATAAAAATAATAAAATAATTTAGTTGAAATTTATGATTTTCTCCATTGATTTATCATCAACATCATCATCATCAGCAACGCAGCACGCATGATGGTAGTAACGTCAACGACGACAAATGATCTCGCCGCTGCGACGAGTAGCAGCAGCAGGAATGCAGCAATGAATGCTGGTTTGCACAACTATTACTATCAACACCACTATCGTAGCTCGCCCACGTCTTCGTCTTCGACTGCGGATGCTGCTGCTACAGCGGCGGCTATGCACCACCACTACAACCAAAACAACAACCTGAACATGACCACCGATCACTTCATCGCTGCGCACCACAACTACAACAACAACAACAGCAGCAGCAATTTTGCGAACGCAATGGAAATGTCGACGTATTTTCCGCTGCTGAACTCCGCGCCGTGCTCAATCGCGTCGGTGAACGGCGGCGGCGGCGGCGGCGGCGGTAGCGCGGCGAATGGCAATAATAGTGCGGCCGCCGCACACTACGACGACTCCGCGTTCGTCTATCCGTGGGCGACAACAGCGGCGGCGGCGATCGCCGCCGCTGCTGCATACATGCCGCCGCTGTCGCAGCAATCGCCGTTCCTTGACGGCGTTTTGTCGCCCGGCTCCGCGCTATTTGTGAACGGTAGGAGTGAGTGTGTGTACGCACGCTACAGTTAGAAAAAAGCCATTACCGTTGGAAATTTTTTAATCATTACTATATTTTAAATATCATTATCATTTTCAATGTGTACATGTGTACAAAGTTATTAATATTTATAAAATGATAGACATATTAATAATGATATATATCTTTCAATGTTGATAATGATAAATATTGATAATGATATACATACATATATCTTCCAATATTGATAATGATAAAATATTGATAATGATATATATCCTCTCAATATTGATAATGATAGTTTTAGACTGTTGTTTAGGGACAAGACTCCGATATCATTGATAATGATAATTTCAGACTATGTCATTTAGGGACAGAGATTCTGATATCATGGATAATGATAATTTTAGATTGTGTCATTTAGGGACAGAGACTCTGATATCATTGATAATGATAATTTTATTGATAATGATAATTTTAGATTGTGTTATTTGGGACGCAAGTATACAGTAGTTTACAAGCTATGCTCCAACAAATGCGCAATTGTTAGTATACCATAAAGCTCATAGTTTAGGCACTCAGCACTCTCCGTGCTCATTAATTGCGGAGAAACAACAACATGCACACGTTAGTGAACAACAACAACAACACAACCTACCATATCCCGGACTTGTCGCCTCTCTGCCAAATTCACTGTTACATGGCGGCGGCGTCGGTTTCGCCAACGACGTGAACGGCGCTACGGAAGAGATGCTCAACTCGTACGCGATGCTCCATCAACGCGGCTGCCATAGCGGCGGCGGCATTCCGCTCAGCGATCGCTCGCCGGCGACGAACGGCGCGTCAAAGCACGCAATTAGCGCGGCGTGGAGCGAGAGCTCGCCGCCGACAATCGCGAACAGCTCTTCATCGCATTTCCTACACCTCACCAACGACTCGCACTCCTCGTCGACGTCCTCGTCCGCCTCCTCGTCCGTGGCGTCGTCGACGATGGCGCAAGACGACTACAACGCGCTGCTGCTGTTAACGACGACGACGAATGGCGGCGGCGGCGGCTATGCGCTTCATCAATCACAGCAGCAACAACAGCAGCAGCAGCAAAATGCGCACCACCAACAACCACAACAACAACAACAACAACAACAGTACAAGTGGATGCAAGTGAAGAGAGTAATCTCGAAATCTGCATGTAAGTGACCTACCGTAATACCGTTAAATTTATTTTTTATTTTTAATATAAACTTACTTTCAATTAACAACACTTTAGAGTTCATTGATATTTTATTATTAGATGATTTTGATGATGATATGATAATCATATGATAACATTTCGGAGAAAAACTTTTTTTTCTTTCTAAAATTGGTTTTTTTAATTACTTTTAGCAGTATTTTTAAAGTTGAATAGTCTATAAAGTTATATTTTGAGTTCATTCATTGAATGACTTTCGGTTCAACAATTTTTAAACACTTTCAAAAGTTAGCACATACATACATATGTATGTATGTATGTAATTCAAATTTGGGCAACGAAAACTTTTCGTCCTTGAAAAAAATTGAAAAAAAATTAATTAAAATTTTGCGAAATTTAATTCGAATTTTTTGTGTTTGTTTTAGATTAAACGATTAAAAAACTTTTTTTTGTTGTTTTTATTTCGATTAGAAAATTAATTTTCTCAAAATTTTTTTTGCGAATATTTTGGTTATTTTTTGGGAGAAAATTAAAATTTTTTATTTCATTTTTTTGTTGAGAAAATGAGAAATGATAACATCTAATTTACTTAATTTTGATTTATTTTCTCATTTTAATATAATAATGATTTTTTCTAAACGAAAATTTGTCATTAATAATTTGTACACACACATTACTGCATATGATCGAAGATCAAGTTGAGAATGAGAAAATGAGATAGTAAACTTTCTCATTTTAACCCTTCTCTCTCTTTCTCTCTCGCTTTCACTTTCTCTCTTTCTCTTTTTGTCTCTCTTTCTCTCTCCTTCCCTCTCTCCCTTTCTCTCTTTCTATTGAGAATGAGAAAATGAGAATAATAGTGAACTTTCTTCTCTCTCTCTCTCTCTCTTACTCTCTTACTTTTTCTTTCTTTTTCTCTTTTTCTCCCTCTCGCTGTCACTTTCTCTCTCTTGCTGTCTCTCTCTCCTTCCCTTTCTCTCTTTCTATTGAGAATGAGTAAATGAGAATGATAGTGAACTTTCTCATTTTAACCTCTCTATCATTCTCTTTCTTTCCCTGTTTCTTATTTGATAGTTTTGCTGCACTTTGTGCATGTGTGTGTTGTGTGTGTAACTCAATGTGTGCGAAATGATAAAAAGTAAAAGAAAATCTAAAAGTACATTTTCGAAGAAGAGAGAAATTTGTGTTATTTTCTTCGTCGATTGAGTTACGGTGCAATTCAATTAATATGTATTATGATGATGATAGCAAATACATATGTATATGGGGAGTGGTTACGATAAATTAAATACATATTAACGTTCAAAAGTGTGCGCGACTTCGATTTTTAAATACTTTCTAAATTTTAATTATTCAATTTTTCTCATTCTCTCATTCTCTTTCTATCTCTCTCTCTCTTCTCTCTTTCTCTCTCTTTCTTTCTCTCTCCTCTCTCTCCTCTCTCTTTTTCTCTCTTTCTCTCTCTTACTTTCTCTCTCTCTCTTCCTCTCAAATAATGAAGAAATGACGTGCTTAAAATTAATTTTCTGCAGCAATAATGTAAACTATAACTAATATTTCCAGCAAAAAAAGCAAAACCAAAAAAAAACTTTTTCACACTTATTGAAAAATGGAATATTCAGAGAATTGTATTATAAAAAAGATGAGAGAAAAGAAAGTTATTAGGTCAAGGTGTGTAAGTATGTATGTGTGTGCATGTGTGTGTATGTGACAAAGAAAGAGAGCAAAAAATAAAAATAAAAGAAGATCGTAAATCAAATTCAAAATAAATACAAAAAGTTGTGAAAGGTGGGAAATGTCTTTACGAAAATAACTTTTTTTTACTTCCTCCAGCACTCGTCTATGTGTTATGTGTGTGTTGTGTTGTGTGTATGTATGTAGGTAGTAACACACTGAGATCATTCTCTCGTCACATCATATCATCGCCTCGCCGATCGTAGTTAATCAATAATGTATTATTGAGATGGACGATACAAACACACATACATACATATGTACATACATACATACATATGTAGTTGATTTTGATGAAATTCCTCTCTTTCTTTGTCGTCTCTTTTTTAGTGCTTTCTCTTTCTCTTTTTCTCATTATTTTCTTCTCTCGCTTATTTCTCTGCCGCGCTCTGCTTAGACCGTTCTCTCTCTCTTTCTCTTTCTCTCTCTTTATACTTTTCTTGCATAAAAATTTATGAAATATTGATGCAAGAAAAAAGCAATTACAATTGTCATTCAATAAGCTCGGATTGGCATCCATCTACTACTTTGAATTGGCATTTGTTATTGTTAAACTAATTATGTATATCCACTTAAAACACAAAACACAAACATTTGACCCTTTCAGATTGAAATTTTAACACATTTTTTGTGAAATGTCAAAAGGCCAATAAATCAAACAATTGGCAGGATTTGCAGCATTTGCATTGTCATAGTGTGGTGGCATATGAATGCAGCATTGTCAGTGGCACAATTGGCACAATTTGCATAACGCGTTTGGCTAGATGGCCGGCTGACTGGCCGGCTGACGTTTGGCATATATGCAAATCGTTCACCTTTTTCGAGAATTTTGACTAAAACAACAAAAAATCCTTTCTTGGGTAAACAAAATACACTTTTTAATCCCTTTGTAATCCACTTTTATCTCTTTTCTTATTCTTTTTTTTATTATTTTTCAGAGGATACCGTAAAATTTTGCTAGAAAGTATAGAAAAAAGTGTATAAACCAATCAAAAGATAATTTTTTATATACATATGTATGTATGTATATGTACATATGTATGTATGTATATGTATTGACATTATGTGTACACAATTTTATTTCATTAAATAGCAAATACATATGTATTTGTAAAATTTATATATGAAAAAAAAAAATTTATAATATACCAACAACTACTGTACCATAACAGCTAACACAGCCAACTACATACATATAACATTACGATAAAAAATAAAATATTAAAGTTACGGTAGTCGTTGGCTTTACTGTTGGCAAAACTATACATATTACGGTAGTAACTAGATACTGTAAGAACTTGGAAATCAAATGTATTACTGTACTTACTGCTCTCTCGGTTTCAGCGAATTCGAGCACTACGCAAAAACGGCGACCAAACTCCTCCACTACCGTATGCCGGCGGAATGGCTCACCGGTGGGCGTGGACTGTGGCGTGGCGGGCGGCTCGCCGAACGCCGCGTCGGCGATGGCGAACGCGGCTGTCTCGCTGGCGACGGTGCCTTCGCCGCTGTTCTACGCGAATTGCGCGCCGCCGGACGCCGGCGCGCCGTCTAGCGCGACGACGCCGTCGAACGGCTCGAGCGCGGCGGCGAACCGCACCAACTTCACCAACCATCAGCTGACGGAGTTGGAGAAGGAGTTCTACACAAACCATTACCTCAACAAGACGCGTCGCTCGGAGATCGCGCTGATGTTGGCGCTGAACGAGACGCAAGTGAAAATTTGGTGAGACAGTTTTTGAAAGAAAATTATCTCTCTCTTTCTTTTACTCTCTCTATCTCTTATTCTAATTCATGCTCTCTCTCTTTATCACTTTCTCATTCTCCTTCAAACTGTCTTTCACTCTCTCTCTCTCTCACTCACGTTCTCATTTTCTCTTAATCTCTCTCACTTTCTCTTTCTTACTCTTTCTATCTCCTTCCCTCGCTTTCTCTATTTCTCTGTTTTCTTCACTCTCTCTCTATCTCCCTAACTCTCGCTCTCTCTCACTCTCTTACATTTGTCTTTTTCTCTCTAATTTTCACCTTTTCTCTTTCTATCTGATTATGTTTTTTATCTGCTTCTTTCGCTTCTCTCTCTCTTTCTCACATTCTCTCAATGCTGTGTGTCGTTTGTTTTTGGTTGTTTTAATTTGCAAATTTTTAGGTTCCAAAACCGACGAATGAAGCAGAAGAAAATTAAGAAAGAACAGGTAACAATTATAATTATGTATTACAAATTGTAATTGTATACTGTAGACTTCATTTTTTTACATATAAATATGTGGACTTGTAGCTTTTATTTTCTAAAACTACCGTATTTTAGGAATTTTTGGCCAAAAATACGGTGGACGCGAGCCTGAGCGCAGGAATAATGGACGGCTTGCCAAAGGACTACGGTGGCATCGGCGACACATTCCTGCACTCAATGACTACGGTAGCTAAAGGCACGTCGCCTACGGTAGCCGAACCATTGCACCAGCTACAGGACCAAAAACCCCCACAGCCACAGCACATGCAAAACAACAACAACAATAACAACAACAACAACGGCCATCATCAACAACAACAACATTTGCTATCCAACAACAACAATAACAACAACAACAGTACCGACAACAACAGCAACGGAACAGCAGCGGCGACAGCTACGATGTACTACGACAAAAAGTGGGCGGAGCCGACGACGGCGGCGACCGTTACCGTATCACTACTACCGCCAAAAGCGACAAAGACCACGGCGACCGCCGTCTCGCAGAGTGTGCCGTCAACAGCTGCGGCGGCGGCGGCGGCTGCTGCTGCTGCAGCAACAACAACAACGGCTGTGGCAGCGCTGCGGACGCAGCAGCAGAGGATCTGCGTGGATAAGAAATGATTATTTGTTTTGTTAGAAAAATAAATTTGTTAGAAAAACATGAGATATGATTTGACATGAGATATGATTTGAGGTGAGATTATGACTACGGTACTACATTAAAGTACGGTATTCTACCATAGTTCTAAGCAGTCGCTATCTCGTAGCGTAGACACAATGAAGATACCGTAGGAGATAGTCGAAATACATACATACATATACATTGCATACCTACATACATATGTTATCATTAAAAAAGTTTTATGTATGTAAAATGTCTTACTGTAACGCAGCTAGCTAGCATTTTTTTTAATGTTTCGTTTTTTCGATTTTGAATATTCACCTCGTTCTTCTTTGACGTGATATTATCTTTATATTCAGTTATTAAATCCTTTTTTTTTGCCGCCGTCGCCGCGATTTTTTTAATTAAATTTACATCGATTGATTCATTGACTGACCTTCCATTTACCTAGAGAAAACGTATCTCTATATATGGTACACTACCGTATCCGTTTCAGCGGTATATTAATAGTGTATCCCTCCCTACGGTGTATTATTATTGTATTTACGGTATACTATTGCCGTATGTCTACGGTTTAATATTTTTTTGCCGTATCCCTCCCTATATACAATACACTACTACCGTATGTAGGATGTACTAACGTATCTCCCTCTACGGCACAGGCCAAAACCAACACACAGACACACACACACACACACACACAGACACACACACACACACACACAGCTTGTTATACGATTGTATTTGTATGTAAAGTAAGCGCATATTTTTCAAAGAATAATGACCAATAAATTCATTTTCTAATCCATTACGATAGCAACACACATCTATTCAATTATTGTTACGGAAGATACTGTAATCGTATCAAAAACATTTGCAATGATTCTTGAGTAAATTTTGTTGGCATTTTGAATTGGCATCATGAGCCTGGAATTTGCATTGGCGGTTCAAGCGGATCTTTGGCATATTCAGCATAAAAACATTTTTTTGTTCCTCTATTTTCGACAACAACAAAAAAGTCAGCTAACGCCAAAGCATTGGCATTGGCATTCGCATCGGCAAAAACGTTGGTATTCGCATTGGCATTTCCATTCGCTTTGGCGAAATAATGTTTTTGGTGGAAAATTGTGCCAAAAATAAAATAGTAAATTTTATTTTGAGGGGGGGGGGCGAGGGGGAAGTAAATAAATGTTCACAAACCAATTAATCATTTGTATAAAACCCAAAGAAAAAAATTTTTCCAATTTTGTTTTTGTTGTTGTTGTTGTTGTTTGTGATAATCATCGCAGAAACGACAACAAATTTTTGTTGTTGTTTATACTTGTCTTTTGTTGTTTGTTTTGGCATGTAAATTTTATTATTCAATTTTCGGAAAGCAAAAAAAATTAAAAAATTTCCCCTCGCTGTGGGACAAATTTTCGACATTTTTGAGTTAGGGGGGTGGGGGGCGAGGGAAGGACTGCGGGGGCTCAAATACATTTGTAGATCTGATGCTCAGGTAGATTCCGCACATTTCGAAAATCCGTGCAAAACCAAGGTTGCAAATCTGCTTGAGCTGAGTCCCAGATGAGTCCGGAGTCATGATTCATTTGCGGATTCATTGCGCTCTCACTTCTTTCCGCACCAAACGCGCGCAGGTTCAAGTCTTGATGAGGCTGTTCACTTTCTTTGCAAGATGACATTTTAAAATTTGCACTTTATTTTGCATATGACAATTTTCAAATTTGCACTTTTTTGCATTTTAGTCTTTTTTGTTTTTTGTTTTTCGCAGCTTTTTTTTTCTGTCAATAAAGAATAAAAAATAAATATTGTCAACGGTAAAGAAAAAAAATTAAAAGAATTTTTCTTTTGCAAAATATTGGCTGCCATAAGGTTGGCATTTAAAAAAAAGAAATTTTTGAATATTACAAAAGACAAAGTGCAAAAAATGCAACCGACTGCGGATTAACGCATTTTTGTGAGCGTTTTTTGCTGTGCGCGCACTTCCACAAAGAAAGTGCACGAAGAAAGGGAAGGCATAAAGAAAGGAAGAAGAGCAGAAAGAAGAAAGAACGAATGAAAAGTTTTGTATTCATACGTAATCGACTGTGTAATAATCCGCTTATCACATTCTTTCCTTTCTCCCGCCCCCCCCCACCCCTCTTTTCCCATTGCTTTCTTGAATTGAAAGAAAGAGGGAGCGATAAGAAATTTTTCTTTCTTTCTCAAAGGAAAGAAGTACGAAAGAAAGCAAGAAAGAAAAGAAAAGAACGGGGAAAGCGGCGAATGACAAAAGTTCAAGAGGTTCTTTCCTTTCCTTTTTGTTGTTCTTTTGCTTTCCAAAATGCCATAGAAATTGTTATTTTTACCATTCTTTTCGCCCATATCTTGGGCATTTCGGGGAGAAATTAAAGAAATTCGCCCCTTTTTATCGCTTCCCTCTCTCCGCCCCCCCCCCGCTTTTCTTCGAATTTAAAGCGGCGCGATTAAAAAGAGAGGAAGCCGAAAACGAGAACAATAATATTTACACAAAAATGTCAAAAGAAAATTGAGGGAGGGGGGAATATGGGATTAGCAAAATTTAATTTTGACGAAGCCAATTTTTGAAAAAGTTAGAGTAAGACAATAATAGCGTTTGAGTGAACACATATAAATGTGTGTGTGTGTCTGTGTTTGTTTTCGTGTGTGTCTGTGCGTGTTTGTGTGTGTGTGTATATGTGTGTGTGTTTGTATTTAACAATAGATTTTCACTTCACAAACCGAAAACTTTAATGGTCGAACCCTCCGAGGAAGCTTGGCCCACAAAAAACCAGAAAATCGAAAATAAACTCTAAAAATTATTTAAAGATTTTTTGGATTTTTTTTGACAGATGACGATTTATGAGCATAAATTTCGATTTCGCACGATTACAACAAAATATCATTTCCATTATTTATCATATCAATATCGACCAAAACCACTCTCACTCATTGATTTCTCTGAACTTTGCGGTAATGATATTATTAATTATTATGATTAGTTGCGTTTGAGATGATTCGATTTTGTTTGTGTGGTCGTTGGGAACCGATATGGGGGCCTGCCTCACATATCAAAGAGGTGTAAAGCGGAAAATGTGAATGAGAACTGCACGTCCACGCCGATATCAGTGATATCCAATCAGCAACACAACGCTGATATCACTTAATACCCCCCACCACCACTCTCGCGCAAGGAGAACGTCACAATAAACGGAGAGATGAAATGATAATAAATATTAATGATATTATGTTTTCAAAGTAATACCACCACCATCACCAAACCACCACAATCCACTCGAGAATGATGATATGATATGCGCGGAGCTTTGATATGATATCATCATCATGACATTTTCGTTCGATGACGAAAGAATCGGCGGCCGGCGCATAGAAGAAGGAAATACAAAGAATTTGACAATTTCAAAGGACCACTGCTGCCTCGTAACATTATTGATATCTCGCATTCTCATTTCATAATTTAATAATGAGAATAATATCAAAATGGTGGCCGACGACGACGACAATGATAGCGGCGAAAAAAGTTTTGCGGCGCTTTTCTCATACACACTTTTTTGCCGCATTAGTGCTCCCCTCTTTTATCAGTCAGCAAAGCAAAATGTGAGTGTGTGGACGATTGATATCATTTTGTGTTGATATCATTTTCGAGGGATATCTTTTTGTTTTTGTTTAAATAAATAATGGAATTTCCAAATTTTAACTTCTTTTTCAGAATTTATTTATTGTCAAAAGTTGAAAATAAGCATTATTTATACAATTTACTGTCGAATTACTACAGCTTTTCCACGTCAACTCAACGAAAATGCTAAGTCAAGAGCATTTTTTTATTTAAAAAACTATTCATACAGTGCATACATATCATAGTAACAGTAGTCGAAGAAATAGGAAATAATAAATAAAAACAATAACCGCTAGTCCTAATAGTAATAAGAAACGAACGATCACCCGTGTCCATTAAAAAACAACAATAACAAAATACACATTAGATCAGACCGAAAACATGGAGCAAACATTAGCGGCATTTAGCGCGACGAAAATCGTTTTCGCTCAGAAAATTTTGCAAAAAAAAAATTCATTTTGAAAAATCATCCAATATTTGCTTAAATTATTCGCTTTGAAAATTTTCAAAAATAATGTTAACAAATTTAATTTTAAACCATAAAAAGTATTGGAATATTACGCAATTTTTACAAAAGCACAAATCTCATGAGGTTTTCTGTCGGCAAATATCGACTGTCGGCCCTAATCGACTCGTCCACCCAATCCAGGCTTACAAATACGCCCTTCCACGACTTCAGCTTCTCATTCCATTCGAACAATTGGTCCGCCTCATCCGAATTGCTGCAAAAACATTTTTTTTCTCGACATATAATTTTTTCAAATCTTAAACTTTTACGTAAAAAACTTTTCAATAAACAAATTCTCAAATTAATATTAAAATTTTTAAATCTCCTAAACTCACATCAAGTCCACAATCACGTGCGTCACTAGCGGGCTCAACTCCGAAATGAGAATGCCGTTTCGAGTGCAAATCTTATGGTCTAAATCGCGTATCTTCGCCGATAATTTGCGCGCGGAAGCGTGCAGATAGAAGATGAAACCCTCGAACAAATTCCCGCCATCCGCCGGCGCGCAATCATCCGTGCCCGCCAATTCCATCTCATCAGCTGGGGCCGCTACTTGTTCGACAGCCACAGTCGGAACAGCCACCTCAACAGCCGGGGTCGCATCGCTACTCTCAGCACTTTCCTCGCCGGCGCGTTTTCGTTGTTTTACTTTTTTACTTTCGACAGGCGCAGAACTGCTCGAAGGCGTGTCGGCGCGCCACTCTTCCGCCGTCTCGAGCTCATCACCTTCACTGGTCGTCGAGGGTTGTTGCGGTTGGCCGACGCCGGCATCCTCGAACAAGTCGAACGCGGCAGTGGAGCTCTTGTGAAGGACATCCGAATCTTCCCTGAAAAAATGTATTTTAGACATGTGTTTTACCTTTTTTCAAAAAATTAAAATAAACTGACAAAATGAACTTGATTTGAACTGATGACTAGAAAATTTTTCAATTTGACAGCCGTTCAAATTCAAATCGCCAGTTCATATTTCAGAAAATAAAACAAAAAAAGCAATCAAACAACAATTTTTTAAAGAATACAAACCATCGCAAAAGTTTCGTCGCGTCCCGACACCTCAAAAGCCAATCGCCGCTAACGACGTTCCACAGATTCGCCTTGATGGCGGCCGCACATTTTATGTGTTTGGGATTCATTGCCACCACAAAATCCGTTGTTTTGCCTTTAAAAATTCGAATTATATTTTCCAGCTTTTTTATACAAAAAATTTTAGTTTGCGCAAGTAAATAAAAAAAGTACTGCTAAAAAATTATAAATAAAATCATGGATAAATCAAACAAACAAAAAAGCAAATGCCAAAAAAAAAACAATTTGCTGACCCGCATTTGCGACAATACTCGCGCCAAACGACATCAAAATCTTCTGCAAATCCTGAACGCTGACCGTCGGGGGATTTGCATTCAAAACGCAAACTTTCTTCCCGTTCAGCGCGTCGCCGAGCACCTCCTTGACCTCGGATTTATTCACCAATTTACAGTCCTCCTGGAAAAGTAATATGCAAAAGAAAAGAAAAATTGGAGGGGGAAACATAACGCAAAATTATTTTTTGTGTTAATTGATATTTTTACTTAAAGTCCGAGAAACGTAAGTTTTTATTCAAAAAAATCTAAATACCTTGAGTTTGAGATTTAAGCGACGCTTTCGATTCAAAATCAAAATCGCTTCATGCTCGTCCTCCTCGTCGATCATCGGGCGAGAGCGAAGTCTCTAAACAATCCAAAAAATAAGAAAATATGTACTAACGTCAAACTCGTAGTAGACAGACACGTTCGTTCGACTCAGCACATCAAAATATACTGACAAAAGAAAACCTCGTCAAATTGGCGAACGTCCTGCACGGTGTCGATGTCCTCGACAAATTTGTCCGTTCGAATGCTGACAATCGACGGAAATTGCAGCCTTCCGTTGATGAGGCCCGAAGCACGAACTTCCACCACCTAAAAACAATCGATACAGTTCAATCAAAAGTGCAAAAATTGCGTTCAAGTCGAATGCAGAATTTAACCATGTCGTTCTCATTTAAAATAGAACAAAAAAATTAGAAACCTGAATGTTCTGGCGCGGCACATACTTGAGATTTCGCTCAACGCCGTTACGCTGATTGTTGTTGGCGGCGGAATTCGACGCATTCTGAGTGGAATAAGAGGAGGAAGACGCAGAATAAGAAGAGCGCGGAGCGATCCAATCCGGCGGGCCACCGCCATCCAGTAAGCCGCAATCGTGCTCGAGTAATTGCATCAGCCGCGCAAAGTCCATTATCTTCAAATGCGTGGTAATGCCGGCCACAATTCGAAACTTCATATTGGACTTTTCGCCTTGAATATTAGCTTGTTTGTAATTACAATACCACAAAAATCTACGTCTTCTAATATAATAAAACTCAGAAAAAAACCCGCAATCAAAAAAAATCTTTGAAAAATATTCAACTCACTAAAAAGTAAAATAAAGTAAAATTAAAATACCTTCGGCGGCGGCCACCAAAAACGACTGGACTTTTGTCGTGGAATTGTTCTCGTAGCGAACGGCCACCACCGCCAAATCCAGCACCGTCTGCAAACCGTAGTCGGGCTTTATTTTGAACCAGCCGTTTCGCTCCGCGCGACTGCCAATTTTGTACGTCGATTCAAGACTCTAAAAACGTAAAATGTAAAGCGTAAAGCAATACAGTTTAATAAAACTTCAAAAATACCTTCACAACAACTCCCTCTTCGCCGTTTCGCATCGCCCGATTGTAGAAATCGACGAATTCCTGTCTGAATCAGAAAAATGTTGAAATAAAAAAAGCTAAAAGAATTCTTTTAGAAAAAAGTGTTTTAAATCAGTTAAAGCGACAAGAACACCGTACGCTGTATTGACGGACTTCTTGTAGGAGACAAAAATCTTCGACTTATCCAGCGATTCCGCCGGCAACGCAAAAATTCGCTCGCGCAAAATGGAATTTCTCTCGTGCAAAGGCAAATCCACCAAACAGCGGCCGTTCAAGTAGAGCACGTCAAAGACCACCAGCGAACGCACAAAAGTGGCGTTATACAAGAAGTCCTCGTCCAAATGCTTCGCGTCGTAGATTTTGCCGTCCGAAGCGCGCCGATTTTTGCCCACTACATAATCAAAAACCTTGCGTAGTGTCATAAAAATTAAAATTTATAAGTAAAAACATTCAAAAAAAATCCATTTAAAAAATTAAAAATTTCCTATAAAAAATGGAAATCTACTCTTCAACCCTCTAAAATAAGCTACGAGCAAAAAGAACACAAAAAAAATTACCAAACACCTTCGCTGCATTGTCCCAAATGAGCAGTTCGCAGTCCAACACACAGTCCACCACTCCGATCGCAAAGTATGGGTGGATTTTGCTGGAGAGGCGCAGCAACGCGTCGGCGCCCAACTTGGTGGAGTAGTCGAAGCCGTTGCGCGTAAAATATTTGTAGGCGCTCTGCGCGAATTTATGCAGGAGAATGTGCTCGCCGTCGTACTTCAGCTCCATGTAGAAGGGCCGGCGACAGAATTTTATAATCTAATGTTCATAACAATTTTAATTTAAAATCAAAAATTTATCAGCTAAGAAAGCCTACAGAATTTCATGCATTTGTAAATTCCTAACAAAAAAATTTCAATTTAAGGATAAAACATTAAAATTTTTTTTAAATAATCTATAACTTTTAACTGGAAAATCATAAATATCTCACACGTGGTAGACAATTTTTGTTGTAATTCAAGCGCTTCAACAACATCGGGTTGAATGGTTTGCACAGCAAATTCCGCCCCACTATAGCGCCAGCGGTCGCATTCTCGTCGTCCTCCATCACCTTCGCCAACACCTCGCATACGGTACGCAGTGGATTGCCGTCACGCAACATTCGATCCGCATCCCGGTGAAACCAGTTGAGTAGAGTGGAGGAGTGAACGAGGCCGAGTGCCCTCTCCACGTCTCCCACCAGCACGTGCATAATCCAACGCAACTCCACCGCCGAGCAGTTTGCAAAAAGGTGGCGCAGTTCGTCGTCACCTGTTCCCAAATTGATTTCAATAAACTTTTCCAAAAAAAATTAATCTGAAAAAATCCAAATTCAAAGAAAAAAATGGAAACTTTCATCAATCAAATAAAAAATTCGTTATACTATAAAAATAAACTCATGTGCTTCACAAAAAAATTTAAAAAAACGCACGTTGTTGCGTGTCCATTAAGCGATCGAGACTTTCATTGACTTGATAAATTGAGAGTTGGGCCTTTTTGTTGGCGAAACGCTCCTCCACCTTCGCCACGAGACGTTCGACGAGAAGTTCGGTGGGCTAGAGCCATAAATTGTAGATTCTTTAATAAGTGGTAAAACCAAAAAATTTCGGAAAGACCCTAAGTTGTGGAAAAAATTAATAACCTACTATCGAATTGCAGTTCTCCAATGGCTTTATCATTAGCACCTTGCACACCAATGCGTTGAGACGCAGCTAAAAATAAAGGCCAAATTGCACGATATTCTTGTTAGAACCCATAATACTTTTTTTGATAAGTAAACAAATGAGTGAATGATAAAAAAGAGTTACATATGTTCCATAAATTGTACTCTTGTACCAAAAATTATTTCTGAAAAATTCTAAACCTCTTTAATTCCGAAGGCACGATAATCTTGGCTGGGAATAAGAAGGCGCATTGCAGGGTAGAATGATTCGGTGATGTTAAATTCGCCTTCCGTGGGTTTGTTCACAAGGCTTTGCCATCGCTTGAAAAATTTGTCAAATGCGATTCGTTTCGCAGACGAAACCGAATTTTTAATGGCCTGGAGTGTCGTGCAGAGCTCCAGGAATGAAATCTTTTCGGAAACCAGTTCTTTTGCTGACATTTTTGGCTGAAACAAAGAAAAACTGAAAAAAAAAATTTCAGGAAAAAAAATTAAATTTTTGAAATATTTAGAAAATAAAATTTAATTTACCGCAAAAAATATTTGTGTTAAATTTGGCATTATGATGCAAAAAGTGAAAATTCACCTCGCTTCTTGCATAAACCTTTGTAAAATGAATTTATGTAAGATATTAGCAAAAAATGAATAAAATCTTGTTGCTGACTGAAAATAATGATAGAAAAAAAAGTTATTGAGTAGCCAGTAAATCGATATAGACATATGATTTATTTGTTTGCTAAAAATGCACCAAATTGGATTAAAAATAATACAAAGAAAAATTGCAGGAAATGGCTAGCGAAATGGAAATTCCAGCGACTTTCGGTGAGCGCATGGCAAAGCTCAAGGAATCGGAGATCACCCTCCCGCATCCCGACGACCCCATCTGGTATAGCCGTCGCAACGCCGAGAAGGACCGAAAGGAACTCAGCTGGTCGGCCCCATACGACGCCCGCTTCCCACAAGTAAATTTTTCGTTTTTTTATATATATTTTTATTTAGCGATCGATCTTAATAAATTGGAAATAAAAAATGCTAAGATTTTTTTCGCAGAACAAGAAGGAAATATCATATAAATGGTACAAATGCGGATATTTTGTAGGTGCGAAAGCAGCGCAAATGCTTCAATTATTACGTGGATTTCTTCCGCTGTCAAGAGCTCATGGGAGAGGACTATAAGCCGTGCAAGTTCTTCCAGAATGTCTACAAGGACGTTTGCCCGAGCTTCTGGGTAGAGAAATGGGACGAGTGGCGTGAGGAGGGCCGCTTCCCCGCCAAATTTGACCGCTAATCACGCAAAGACAAGAACGCGAAAAGAGCGCGCACGAAGTTTTCATGTTAGAAATATTGTAATCTTGTAATGTTTATATTAGAGGAATTTCGAAATAAACTCTTTTATGGAACTTTTTCGGAAATTCACGGCGGTTCTTTCGCCAACATCAACTTTATCTCTATAATTTTATTGATGGTTTCAATTTTTTGGTATCGAGATGTATAATTATTTTCCAATTTTCATCGGTCTTTATAAGACGGAGAAAAATTAGCTGGGTGAAAATATTCGACCCCATTGATTGATTGAATTTTTGTTCGCTTTTCCACGAAATGCAACAAAATTTTACTTGTAATTACCCTCAATATGTCTGCAGAAGAACATGGCCGAGTGCACCCGCGTTCCGCCCAAGGAGATCGAGCGCCGTGAGTCCTTCCTGCGCGCCTACAACCGACCGCGGGAGTGGTACGACCCCTTCTCCTGGTCCTACCCCACCAAGTGCGCTTTGTTTACCGCTGGCGCCAGTGGAGCGATAATCTCCGTCCACAATATGCTCTACAAAATGCCTTGGTATTTCGGTGAGTTTTTAACTTTTATATTCTTTTCATGTACTGCGTTCAGGTGCTTCGAGAATTTTCCGTGGGATTTTTTATTTATATAGTTGAAATTATTTTTTACGTGCGTAATGGAAATCGAGCGTCTTAATATCTCTGACATTCTCGATTGATATGGATGACTTTTTTTCGATTTCGTTAGTTAATTTTATAACCAAATCAAACATATAATAAATTTCAAAGATTTTTTTTTGTCTAATTTTACGTCAATTTTAAATTGAAATCGAGTCAAATTTAAATTTGCGAAAAATGTAGGATAAATCTTATTAAAAATGTTTTCTGCTCGGGTGAAAAAATAATTTTGACTAATAAATTTTAAATTTAAAAAATCAAAGATTCCAGAAATTGCAAAATGGGCTAGATGTTTGTTTTGTTTTTGCAATTTATTAAAATGATGGATTATTTTCAGCATTCTATCCACGACTAGCTGCCGTGCTAGCGGCGACGGCGGGCGGCTACGGTATGGGCAAGTTACGTGCGCACCACTATTCCACGCGGGACGCCGTCGTCGAGCATTACATGGAACTTCATCCGGAAGAGTTTGAGCGAGCCAGCGATAGTGGGTTATTTCTTTTTTGTGGTTGAAAACTGAAGTAAATTTGTTTGTTTTGCTTTTGGTAGATGTAGAATTTTTTAATGTTGTATCAATTTTTTTTGTTATTTTTAAAATTTTGGTTTGAATATTATTTTGCAATATATTCAATTTTTTGTCTAATTTTAATTATCTTTTTTGTGAGCCGTATCAATTGCGACAATATTTTTTGTTTAAATTTATTTTATTTTTGGAGTGACAAAAAAATTTTATTTCAGTATACGGTCGACCATACGCCAGCGTTCTCATGCCGTGGATTCCGTTCAGGACGGAGTACCGACAGTTCGACAAGTAAACCGACAATTAAATAGTTTCTATAGCGTATTCGAATTTAAATGCAAAAATTTTTGCGATGTAATAAAAGTTTGCTCAATTATTTCCAATTTTTTTCGAATTAAAAGTTTTTTCTTTAGAAATTTTAATGTTTTTATCTTTATTTTTATGTTTTTTGACTATTTAAATTTCTGTTATTCTTCCTCGTTTTTTATTATCGGTTACATTTTGCTGTGCTGGCGTAATAGAATTTTTTGCTGATATTGTTGTTCTCGATTTCTCACAGCGACACATGCCCTTTCAATTCAAGTCGAGACCACCGACGAGAGTGGTGACGGCCGTGCCGCCGTCGAACGCGGAGTCCACGGCAGCGGCGACGTCCGCCGCTTTACAAAAAATTGATGGGAATTCTTGGGCGCTAACGGAGGACGCGGACGTGATAACCATACGGAATTTGGTTCGGTCTTTATTTTAATTTTTGTCAACTTTTTTTAAATTTTATTTTTTAATTTGTTTGACATTTTTTAACAACAACTTTTTCATTGGATTTGACGGAAAGCCGATTTATATTGACCATATAAATCGGCGCACAAAATACAAAATAATGAAACGAAAAATTTTTACTTTGATGTTTGAATGAATTACGATAATATGTTACTTTATTGATGTAGACGGAAGAATGTCACGTCGTCGAGAACGCGGCGGATGGTTCTACGCTCGTCGTCGAAGACGTGGAGCGCTGCCGCCTCACTTTCCCTTTCTGCGCCAAGGCGGTTCACTTGCGGCGCGTTCGCGACTCAACGCTCGTCTTTCTGCCTACACGCACCTCCATTCTGCTCAACGCATGCGAGCGAGTTGAGTTGGTTTTGGCCGCGCAGCAACTGCGCGCTCACGACTCTGCTCACCTCGTTTTGCGCGCCGATGCCTCCACGGCCGTCATTATTGAAGGTTTTTAGTTGCTCTTATTTGAAAATAAAATTAATTTTTAATGAAAAAAGTTTAATTATTGTTCTTTCCACGTTTTAAGATTTCTTAGATATCGTGATATCCAAGCTTTCAGTACATTTTTTGCTACAGGTTGTTCGGACGTGCGCGTCGCGCCCTATCGCCTTGCCGCCGATTTGCTTGCCGTGTTGACGTCGAAGATGGGGGCCGAAGCGGCGCGCAATTTCGCCGAGGACGCGCCGAAATGGAACGAATGCGCCGAGCCGCGCGACTTTGACTGCGTCGTGGGCGTTAGTCCGAATTGGTCACGTTTGGACGCGTCGGAATGGAAGACATTTTCGTGTTTTGACGTTAATAAAAGCTGTCTAAATTCAATCGCGAATAAAACATCTTGAGACTTTTTTCTAATTTTGATAATTTTGGTTGAATCCTTTTTGCCTAATTTTTATTATTATATTCATTATTATCGTTTGACATTTTAATTTTGCGTTATTCTAAAATTTTTATTTAGCATTTTGAGTCGCTTTGAAACATATTTTAATTATAAAATTAAAAATGTTTTAGTTATTTAAAAATTAGTAGGAAAAAAGTTTTAGGGCAGTATTTCTGTTATTTAATGAATGCGCTTTTGAAAACATTACGGATATCGCCTCGTCTTCATAATTCCTGCCTTTGTGCATTAGTCTCCAGCGCGCCATCCAGCTCAACGGCTGTCGCCTCGGATTTGTTAGCTCCTCTGAGCGTCGAAAAGCGACCTCGAAAGCCGAGAAAGAGTAAAGACGATGTCGTCGCGAAACCGGGCAAAAAGAAGTCGAAAAGCGATGGTGGGTGGAGCGAGTGGCGCCATAAGATCGTCTCGCGCCTTCATCACGAGTACGAGGAGGATCGACTACGGTACGCGTCCGAGCAAAATACGATAACGGCGAGGAGTCGCGTCGTTAGGTAGGCAATATTCTTTGATGTTGATAAATAAATGTACGGAAAAAATCGCCGGTGAAGAATTTGGAATTTTATAGTTATTCATTTTGAGGTGTATTTATGGATATAGTTCTTTTTTGTTTTACAGCTTTATCTGCGATAAGCGCATTCTCCATCTTCTATCGTACGCGACGCGGTACGCGAAAACGGTTGGCAAAAACAAGTTCTACGCGTATGACGATGAGGTAAACGTATTTGCTTTGTATTCTATCAACAAACAAGAAAGCTATATTTTACAGTTTGAAAATTTCACTAAATAATATTTTCTAAAGCAATTTTTACTTGGCAAAATTTCAGCTTTTTGCGCTAGCGCTCAAGTTCACCGCCCTCCAGTACCGGACGCAGTGGGCGTCGGACTCGCGGTGGACGGAGTCGGATGCGGCCGACGCGCTCTTCCACAATTTCTGCCATTTCGTCGACGCGCTCACGCCACTTGGCAACGACGCGAAGGCGGCGCTGGTGCTGGCGGCGGATTGGGCGACGCGTTGGGCGGCGCTCCCGCTCAACGACCACCGCCACGACGTCCACCAATCCGCGAGGGTGCTGGAGCGAAAAGTGATACATGCGGTGGGTTTTTTGTTCTACATTTTTTTTATTTTCGAGTTAATTAATTGATTTTGAAATTTTATTAAAAAAATTAATTTTTTGCAAGCAAAAAATGTTTGCAATTTTTTAAGCTTTTTTTTGATTTTTTAAAATTAATTTTGGATTAGGGGAATTATGAAATTATCGTTGCAGCTTAGCGGTTCATGTCTTCATCACAACCCGATGATTTTCACGGACGACGAATTTGCGCAAATTCGCGCCACCGCGGTGCGATACTCCGATAATGATGAGGGCGGCACGTCGCGAATTCGCTACGACGACGGCGGCTACGCCTCGCCCAACGCGTCGAAGCTGATCCGCGATTTGGACGAGCCGGTGGACGCATCCGAATATTTGGGCTCGCCGTTCATTTTGCCCAACAGCTCCGAGGTATTTGTTTGTTGTTTTCTGTTGCGTGAAAGTCTATTTTCTTCTTCATATAATTATTAATTTTTAATAATATGTTTAATTTGCTTTTATAGTTTATTTTTAACTTTTTATTTCTATTTTTTTGCGCATTATGTTTTTTATTTACATTTTTTGCTGCAATTATTTCGGACGTTTATCGAGTGCTATTATACATTTTATGTCATTTTAGTCCAACTACATGCGTCTATTCCGTGAGCAATTGGCGCACGAGGAGGAGGCGAGCATTAAGGCGAGGAACTTTTCGCGCACCTCCAAACTAATCTCCATGGAGCAGTTGATTGCGCGTTGGCGGTGGAAGGAGGCGATCGTCAGAAGTCTCGAGGCGAAGCTGGCCGACGCCGGCGATCAACACAGTTCGTTGTTTGCTTCTTTTTTTAGAACATAGGCAAGATCTTTTTGTGTAATAATTTTTATGGGTAGTACGAAATAATCGATTACTCGGAATATTCTTTGGCTGTCGAGGCTTTAATCTTTTCTTAAAGTGTTCTTTTTTCTAGAATTTTTTTACTGTGCAGAATTTTTTTCAACAAATTTTGCTAACATTTGTCATCATTAATTTCTTTGTTCTCATTTTGCAGTAAAGTCATTTCTGGAGAATGTGAATACGGATGAGTGCGCGGAGAAACTTCTCGACTGTATTCAGGCGGCGATGTGCAAGGGTCAGATGCTGATGTCGTTGAGCGAGGTGGAGCACAACGTTTGTCGGGTGATTTTGGGGCTCGTTCGACGTTCATTTCTCAAGTCCATTTCCTGTCACAGTGAGGAGGTTGGTTGGCTATATATTTTTTAGCTCAAAATTTATTTTATTTTTATGAGGGAGATTTTTTTTATTACCAGCAGCGACGTCTGCTTTTTTTGTTTTTATAATAATATATGGAATTTCGATTTTTGATTTTGCGTGGTTTTATTACATAATTTTTCTAGATATTAGTCGACGTATTCGCGGATTATTTGAAGTATTTTACGCTGGAGGAAGTGTCCCGCTCGCATACCATCCGTGAATGGTGGTCGAAGTGTGCGGCCGTCCACAACTTGAAATATGATTTTTTTGCGCCGTTCTCCGATTTGTTCAGTCGTCCGCCCACTCAGGTTCAATTTTATTTTTGTCATGTTTTTATTGTGTGTTTTTTTCGATTTTGTTTTGTTGAGAGATTATTCTTGAAAGTTTAGCTGGCGAATTCGTTGATTTCGATAATTATGGATTCCTGCTACATTCCCGCCAGTCCTTCTCCCGGCCCATTCAACAGTAATGTTTTTGAATTACTTTTTAAGAAATTGTTTATTTTTTAGGAATTTTTTATATTGTATTTTGTTTTAGTATTTTAAAGTGAAAATTTTGCTTTTACGAATGTGTTTTTTGCATATAATTCTACGAATATTTGCGCTCACTTACTTTATACAACATTTGCAAATATTAAAAAAATTTACCCAAAACATTTTTTCTAAATTTTTTGAATTATTCTTTTTTTCACAGAGTTCAAAGCGGCGAAAGTGAAGGCGTTCTCCTATCGTAATGTGATGTCGGACGAGGAGAGCGTACTGCTGATTGGCAGCGACAAGAAGACGGTAATGCACAAGATGATCGCTCTTCACACAAAACTCCACACCGCCATCGAGGAACACCAATTCGAGAATTTGATGTTTCCATGTCATTTGCTTCCCTTGAAGGTAATGGGCCATCTTCTACGTAATTTGTAAAAGAAAATTTGATGCATTATATATATTCACCTAATTAACTACTCTATTCAATAACAACTTTCTTCAAAATTTCCACTTGATGTATTCAATTAAAGGTCCCGCCAAGACCGTGGACGGATTTCGGGACGGGCGGTCCATTTTATACGCGACCGCAGGATATTCTGAGAAATCTTTTCGACTTTCGTCATATGAGCGTCAATAATGAACTAAAAAAGCGTCTGAAGAGCAGGTAAATTTTCACGTCTTTTCGGGCCATTGTTTTGGTAATAAATTTTTTAAGTATCGTAAGATTGCAAAAATTGAAATCTTTTACAGGGGCGATGCGCGGCCGGTTTTCGACGCGCTGAACGATTTGGGCGCGACGCCTTGGATCATTAATCGGCCGATGTTGGAGCAATTGTCGCGGGCATTCAATTTTGCCGACGACCCGACAAAGGCGGAGGTGCTTTCGGTGCTGAGCATTCCTCGCCATCCTAACACAATTCAAGTCGCGAAATTTGAGGAAATCTTCGGTGCCGACACTCGAGTCGTCGACGTGCCCATCGAGAAGTGGCGCGACTTCTCCAAGCAACAGTTTGAGGCGCAGAAGACGCGGTAACAATATTGTTTTTCATAAAAAAATTATAAAAAAAAATTTCAGAAGATTTTTTTCGAAGAACAATTTGACTATTAATGCACGAAATTCGATGTAGGACTGACTGTCTAATGAGAAACCTATTTTATTTTAAGGAACGAATTGTATTCGCTGTGGTGTTCGTTGCTCTATCGTTTACTGCTGGCGAAACACTACCAGGACGATTGTCTTTACTTTCCCCATAATATGGACTTTCGCGGTCGGGTCTACCCCATTTCACCGCATCTCAACCACATGGGCGATGACATAAATCGAGGAATTCTCAAGTTTGCGAGAGGTATTTTTATTATTAGATTTATTAAAATATTTCGTTTTCTTTTGTTTAAATTATTGAAATTTATTCAAGAATTTGAAGTGAATAATATTAGAATTTCTGCAGGTAAGCGGTTGGGTAAGGCAGGTTTTCGGTGGCTGAAGCTTCACTGTGTGAATATGACGGGGCTGATGAAACGCGAGCCGATCTCTCGACGTTTGGAATTCGCCGAGGAAAAATTGGAGGAAATGATCGACTCGGCGGAGCGGCCGTTTGACGGTGGGTTTTGAACTCTTTGTTCTTGAAAAGTTATAGTTTGGTTTTAAAGTTTTTTTTTTTTAATTTTTTTAAAATTTAAAAGGTTTAAAAAAAAGTTATTTTGTTAATGAAAATTGTATTAGTGTTTGAATGGAATGAAATTAACTTTTATTTGCGAAGATTTTGAAAAAGTCATTTTTTTATGTAAAGGTCGCGGCTGGTGGCTAACATCGGAGGAGCCGTGGCAAACGTTAGCCGCGTGCATGGAGGTGCGGGACGCTTTGCGCTGTGCCGACGGCCCAGAAGAATTTGTCAGTCATTTGCCCATCCATCAGGATGGATCGTGCAACGGTTTGCAGCACTACGCGGCGTTGGGACGCGACTACCAGGGCGGTTATGAGGTGAATCTCGTGCCGAGCACGGCGCCCGCCGACGTCTATTCGAGTGTGGTCGCTAGGTAATTGTTTTGAGGGAGAATATTAAGTTAATTATCAATTATCACGGTTTAGTGGTTAAAATTTTTTAAAGAAATGTTATATTAGTATACCTTGTACATCCAAATATTCTTCTAGCGATTATCTGACTTTTAGAGTGGAGCAAAAGCGCGTCGAGCACGAAAGGCAGAGCGATCCGGAATCGATGGAGTTGCGCCAGCTGGCGGCGGAATTGCGTGCCGCGATGCCGCAGGCCATTCCGCGCAAGGTCCTAAAGCAGACGGTGATGACGACCGTCTACGGTGTCACCAACCTCGGCGCCATTCAGCAAATTCGACGTCAGTTGAGAGCGATGGGTTTGCCCGCTGAGCAGGTAGGCAAACTTTCCTTTTTTTGTTGTTTTATAATTAATTTGGTGATTTTTATTTTCAAATAAAACATTTTCGTTCTTGCTTTGTTTGAGTTTTGTGTTGATTACTTTTAGGGGTTCAAATATTTTGTTATTTATAATTAATTTGGCAAAGCTTTTTTTAATTTAATTTTACATCAAATTTTTATTCTTTAGTGCCTCAAATTTTCACCTTATCTGACGAAGCAAACGTTTGCGAGTTTGGACGAAGCGTTCACCAATTCCATGTAAGTTGACACAATTTTTGTCAATTTTGTGGATACAATTTAATATTTAATCTTAGCTAACGTTTAATTTTGTAGGAAGTTGAAGAAATGGTTCCAGAACTGTGCGAAAAGCACCGTTCAGCTGCTGCAGCCAATACAGTGGACCACGCCGTTGGGCCTGCCTGTCGTTCAGCCGTACGTGGAGGCCGAGAAGAAATTCGATATGCTCTACCTCGCACCGATTTCACACAAACAGGTGAAAATTTGTAACGAACGAGATCATTTTGCGCCAATTTTCTTTAGGGTAAATTGGTTAGAAAGAGAAATGTAAAAGCTTAAGTTGAGTAAAAGTTCTTCAAAGCAAGTGCTTGCCATTGTTTATGCCTTTATTCTCTGTCTCATTTTTTTCTAGTCGAATGCGTTCCCGCCGAACTTTGTGCACTCGCTCGACTCCACGCACATGATGCTGACGACGCTGCACTGCCGCCGGCGGGGCATCACCTTCGCCGCCGTCCACGACTGCTTTTGGACGCACGCGTGTGACGTGGAGGCGATGAATCGGGTTTGCCGCGAGCAGTTTATCGCCCTCCACACCGAGCCCATCATTCAAAACTTCGCCGATGTAAGCGGTATTTTTGTTTTGCGTTTGTTGCATTATTTTTCTGTCAACATGGAAAAAGTTTCCATAGAATGTATTTTACGTGAGCGCTTCTAGATTTTGTATACGTTGTTTTATAGTTCTCGTTACCCTGACTTTTTTGTAATGATATTTGTATAATAAGAATTCAAAATTCTTTAGTTTCTTCAAGAGACCTATCTCCCCCAAGGGTTGACGAGCGTGATGTCGAGCGAGGATTTGGAAAAGTTTCAGAAAGCATTCACTTCGAACTTTAAGCCCGGTACATTGGACATACAGGCGATTCGAGACTCAGTCTATTTTTTCAGCTAAATGTTGTTATTTTTTTTGTTATGAAATTGTTAGAAAATTTTATATAAAGATTTTTTTGAAAAAGATGAAATCGTGTATTATGGAAATTAAAATTTTGTAAAAGCAACATTCTGTAATTTTGAACTGAACTGACTGTAGAATGGAGCCCGTCGAATTCATCGATACAAATCATTTGAAAGGTCTCGTTGAGAAAATTCAGAACATATATACATTTGTATCCTCGAAATAAACAACTGAGAAGTTATGATATACTTTGAACTTACCAGAACGAAAGGAGTGACCATGGTAATGCAATTTGGTTGTTGATTTTTTAATGGAAACTTTAGAGATTTAGGGGCCTTTAAAAAGAAACCTTAAAACTGATTTTTTCTTTCTAGTAGCAGGATTTGATGATTCTAGTATAACGATTTGTGTGCAAATCTTTAAAAATATTGTAAAACAGGTTGAAAACCTAGGCTCTCGAAATTTGGGTGCTCAACCCTCAAAACGGATTGATATGAGTTTTCAAAGTTTTAATGCCAGTTGATATTTCGTAAATAAACGTTCATTTTTATTCGATTTTCTTTCTCAAGGGTTTTCGAGCGGGTGCGCCACGTCAATGAGTGACGACGCATACATAATCGTCGCTATGCCAGCGCGCAATTCCTCCGTCGTCAACGGCGGCGGTAGTCGCGTCACCTGGAATGTGTCGCGATAGATGAACGGACCGCCCACTTTGCGCCACTCAAAGCAACTCCACCTCCCCGTACTCCGAAACCTGCGCCACCCCTCACACAAACGGATGCGCCACGCGTAACCCTTCCGCATATTTGTGGGTGGTTCGCGGAGAAGGGGGGAGTTGCTGATCTGTGGCTAGAATACAATTTTCCTATCATCTTCGCCATCAATTGTTCGAAAGCTTTACGGAACAGTCCGACTGTTATAGCTCCGCTTGCTCCTCTCTCTCTCTCTCTCTCTCTCTCTCTCTCTCTGTCTCCCTCTCGCTCTCTCTCTATTACGTACAACTCTTTCATCTCACAGCTCCTCCCTCCTTCATTCCATAGAAAATAATTAAAAACGCAATTTCCTCCCGCTTTTTTCAGATGTTCGTGCACGACACTGTTCGCCGCGAATTCAGGGTGGAGTTCAACTGCGCGACGACGCTAGCGGACGCGCAGGCGCTGGAGCCGATGGCGTTGGCGAACGAGCGCACGGCGGAGTGCCTTCGACTAGAGCGCCGGAAGCGAACAACACTTTCGAGTCCGACTCGTTCAGCCTCACGCGACTGCCGCGCTAGCGTCGCGGCGGCAAGTCGACGAGCGCCGCCACGCGCTTTATCACGAAATGGCGCGCCAGAAATTGGAAAATAAATTGGATTTTGTGTAGAAATTTTCATCATTTTTTGACTATAAAATTTGTCTAAAAATGCAATTGAAATTGTTTTTTAATTGTAATTTGTTTATAAAATGTTTTATTGAAATTGTTAAGCTCAGCCTCTCTGATTACTGTACATACATAGAATGCCATTTTTCTGTTCAAAACTAATTTTCACTCGACGATCCAAATAAAATTCGCCAACAATCTCTCCTCCTCCTCCCCCTCCTCCGCCAGCGAACGACGCGTGACGTGGAACGCGTAATGGTAGCGAAATGAGTCTTCGAATTTGTGCCATTCGAAGCGCATACGCTCGCGCGTGCGCGCGTTGATGAGCTTCATACATATATTCCGTTGGCAGCATTCGTAATTTGCAATTAACCGTAACGTTTAATTATTATTAACGGTATGTATAACGGTATATAAAACTTGCATTAATAATTTTTGAAATTTTATTTTTTTAATTTCAATTTCGGCAAAAATTGATTTTTCTAAATAATTTATTTTTTGTGTGTATGCGTCTGTATGTGCGTGTGTGTTATGTATGCGTGTGTGTTATTGCCAGAAAGAGATCAACTAAACATCGAAAAACACAAAATCCGAAGAAATTAATCGATAATTTCCGCCGCTTTATTTACATACACATGTATGTATGTATGTATGTATGTATTTATGTATGTATTCGCGCCAAGCATTCGGCTCGCCGACAAAAGTGTGAGAGTGACGAGACGAAAGTGTACCAGCCTCTCTTGAGCCTAAACTTTGTTGGAAGAGGGCGTTATGGGTCTTCATGAGACTATCTCATACCTAGAAGGCGCAAACTTTGCGAATTCTGAAAACAATTTTTTCTGCCGGATTCAATAATGAACAAATGGTTTGGTCTGGAAGCGCCGATGGCGCTCCTGGGAGCGAATTTGGCGAAGGGTGGCTCGGGCCCACTTTTTTCCCGGCCCGGCCCAAAAGTTTTGAGCCCGGCGCGGCCAGGCCCGCTCATTTTTGGGCCCAGCCCGGCCCGGTTGGGCCCGGAAATTTTTTGACATGCAAAATATTTTTGTTAATTTGTATGTAATTGAAAACCTTGAAATATTTTATTCTCTTTTTCATTCTCCATGTTAAAATTTTTACACATTTATCCAATTTTTGCTTCACTTTTAAAATTTTACATTATTTTAATTGTGCGACTTTTCCGGGCCCAACGGGGCGGCCCGGCACGAAAGCCACACCCTTATGCCAAAGTGTTAGGGAACGAGATAGCACGCGTTCGTCTCGTCGTCTGACGTGCGCTGAAACCTATCTGGGAATTGAGAATCACCGGAAGTGGGTTATATAAGCGCCGGCGATTTTCTCTATCTTCAACGAAAAGCAGTCTGCTGAGTGCCAGGCACGCTTTCCGGCCGGACTAAACATCGCTATGACTTCGATCGGA
>SAUE01000028.1:383945-396930 GCA_009724625.1 Deladenus siricidicola | reverse complement strand
TGTGTGTGTGTGTGTGTGTGTGTGTGTGTGTGTGTGTGTGTGTGTGTGTGTGTGTGTGTGTGTGTGTGTGTCTGTGACTCTGTCCGTCTGTGTGTCTGTCTGTGTGTGGTTGAGATTATTGCGTTTCTTTTTGAAGAGACAAAACGTATTTTTCTGTTGATGGTTGGTGGATGAATGGATACGGTAGTAGTAATCGTCGTCGATGTTCAATGTCGCATGACGTTGGGCGGATAGCGCTAAATGTGAATGACAATTTATTAGAATTTGTTGTTTTACCGTATAATTTTATATACAAAAAATGCTTTTTTCGATACTTATTGGGTTTGAATAGAGAAAAAAAAGTTAGGTTTTTGGCATTAGTTCCAAAAGCAATTATTTAGACACGAAATTTTATTGAAAAATGGGAGAGAAAGAGAGACAAAGAGATAAAGAACAAAGAAAATATAAAGATAAAGCAGAGAAAAAAAGGGGAGAGAGAGACAGACAGACAGAGAGAAAGACAGAGATATCGAGAGAGAGAGACAGAGGGAGGTAAAGAGAGGGAGAGAGACAGAGCGAGAAAGAGAGAGTGAGAGAGAAAGAAAGAAATAGAGAGACAGAGGGAGAGAAATGTTATGTAAGTTAAGTATTACGCATTATAATTACTGTAGCAAGCACATTTTGTTTGTTATTTTTTCGTTATGTTGTGATACAGTACTTGTTGGTTTGTGGTAAACGGTAAATAGGTGTTCGCCGCCGCCGCCGCGTGACGCGGTGAGGGAATTTGCCGCGCGGCGCTCAGCGCGCTGCGCGGAATCATCAGATGCTGATGTTGATGTTGATGCGCGCGCGCCGCATTACCGTAGTAGTGGTGGTTGGCGTAGATGGGCCGGTAGGTGCCTACGGTGGTGTTCAGCGGCGACAAATCGCCGCCGCTCGCCAACGCGGGACTCAACGCTAACAGCGGTGGCAGCAGCGGCAGCGGTGGCGGCCGCGATTTGCCGCCGCCGCCGCTACGGTAACCGCCGCTCGACTGGCTGCGGTGCGCGTAGCGCTCGTTTTTTTGCGTCGACGACGTTGACGCCGCCGCGGGCGCCGCGTCCGCGACCACGGAGTGCGGTGGCGAGAGGATGACGGTAGTCGCCGCCGTATCCGCGCCGCCGCCGCCGCTTCGCCCGGACGCCACCGTAGTGGTGGGCGAGTGCGCCTCGTCGCTGCTGCCGCCGCCGCCATCACTGCCGCCGCCGTCACCGCCGCTACTGTGGCGGCTACCGTCGTTGTGCGACGACGACAAATTCCAATACGATCCGTACAGTGAGATGCGACCGCCCTAAAAGTTACCGTAAGCGAACAAAAAAGCCTAAAGCAACAAATAATAATAATCATTTAAAAAAAGCAAGCAATCCGACTACCGTAGCTTCCCTACAATACATACATACACGTACATATACGATGTATATGTACATATATAATGCATACATATCTTATTTTTAAAGTTGACGTATGAACAGTTGATATACATACATATATATACAGTGTTAATTTTATAATATTATAAAAATTTGAGTTTTATTACGGTAAGTCGGTGTTACTGTTGTGTACGTTATTGTATAATACAATGATTTTATACTGTAGAAGAATTAGTTTTTAGCATAAGCTCAATGTTATGGTTACCGTATGTATTATGTAAAAATTGTTTGTTGTTAACGGTAATTTTTTGGTTTATTGTTAACTGTCATAAAAAATTTTTTTTTGAATATAAACCGCTTCAAACCGTTGATCTATGCATATGTAGGCTTTCGGTTACGGTACTATTACTACGTTTGGTTAGGTTAGTGAGTTAGGCAAGAGAGCAAGCGACAAACCGGGTTGTAGGCGCTGAGCTCGGAGCTAAGGCGCGCCGCCTTCTCGAGATGGTCCTCGTATGAGGTCTCGTAGTGGTGGTGCTTGTCGCCGGCGCCGCGCATTGTGTAGCCGACGCCGATCGGTCGGATCTGGTAGGCCGGCCCGTACATCGCCCTCAGCATGTCCTGGTTGCGCCTGTAACACTTTTTATCAATACTGTAACACATTAAATGTAATGGTTACTGTACGTAGAAGACGTGTTCATTTACTGTGATGCTAAACATGGGATACTGTAGTTAAAAATATGTCTACTGCAACAAAAAAACATGGAGTACTGTAATACAAAATACGGAAATACTGTAATACAAAATATGGGGTATTGTAATGCAAAACGCATGGGGTATTGTGGTACAAAACATGGTGGGGATGGGTTACTGTAATAAAACATATGTCTTTTGCGCTGCCAATTATGGTGCCATACAGTAAAGAAAAAGTACCGTACCTTCGCTTGCAAGCCACGTACGCGCCAATGCCCATGAGAACGAGCAGCCAGCCGGCGATCACGGATACCGTAATCACTAGCGCAAATTCTGCAAAAGTCACCAATGACAATTGGCAACAATGTATGTGCGTATGTATGCATATTAATGAATATTTAATATCGTAACGCTATATATATGTGCGAAAAAAGTGCGCTTACTGTTGGCGGGCGCCTCCGCGTCCAAAATACGATCCGGATCGTAGGGCACCGCGCCCACGCCTCCATCCTCGTCCGCCGCCGCCGATGACGACGACGACGACGACTGCGCGGGCGGCTTTTGCTTTTGCTTTTCGATGACGAACTTCGGCTTTTTGGGCGGCGCTTTCTGAAAAGAATTTTTATATTTAAAAAAATTGGAAAATTTCTTGAAAAAATTTTTATTTTAAAAATTTGAAAATATTCTAAAAATTGTCAAATACGTACGGTAGTACATATACGTACTGTAATGCATTAATTTTTTGTGTTTCCTGTCAAAAATGCAAAAATTGCTCAAAAAAGAAATTTTCGTTTATTATAAATGAAAGTAAATTGAATTAAATTTATTTTCGACCTTGGTGGTGGTGCTGAAGACGAAGAGCGGGTTGGCGGCGGCGCTGGTGACTGCGGTGGCGGCGGCGGTCGTCGCCGACGCGTCGTCGAAGTTCGCGTCGAACTCGGAGGATTTGGGCATTGTCGAAGAAGGCTTTTCCATTTTCTAAATATTCTTTTAAATTTAAATTTTATTTTTATATTAAATTTTATTTTAGCATTGTGCGTCTCCATGTTTGTATGTCTGTCTGTCTCTCTCTCTCTATCTGCTTCTCTATATCTGTTGTCTGCTCATATTTCTGTCTGCTAGTCTTTGTCTTTTTTTGTGCATGATGTGTACTGTGCATGTTGCATGTGTGTGTGTGTGTGTGTGTGTTTATTGTTTTTCCACCTGTCTCTCTGCTTTGCTGTATGTCTTTGTCTCTGTCTGTCTGTCTCTCTCTCTCTGTAAATCTAAAGATACGCTCAAACACTCACGAATTCCTCGTCGGCCACCGCCGCGATCACCGACGACGACGGCGGTTGTTGCGGCTCAATTTCGATCACTCTCGCGCCCGCCTCATCCACGTCACCGTTGCTACCATCTCCACCATTCGCGTTCCTATTCGCTCCTGCCATTTTGTTCGCTTTGCTCTCGTCGGTCTGGAAGTCGATTTGCGGCTTTTCCGCCACCGTATTCATTGGCATTTTGTTGTTGTTGTCGGTTGGCGCCGCCCCCATCGTCGCCGCAATTGTCGTTGGTACGGTAGTGGTAGTGGGTGATTGTGGATGAATGATTTCCGGCTGAATAATCGACACTCCCGGCAACGCAATTCCAATTTCTGCAAAATAAGCAAAAATTATTATTTAACAAATAATTTTTTCGTAAATACTGTATTTTCTTAGTACTGTGCTACACGGCACTTTACCATTACTGTATTGTACCGTGGTATATCACATAAAATTTTATTTTTATTTTTTTGATAAATTAAAATTTTTTAAAGTCTTTTAAAATTCTTAAAAAAAGTAAAAAAAACATTTTTTTACTATTAATCCTAAATATAGTGTACTGTATTGTACTGAATATACGATCTAGTCGCTACTTACCTCCATTATTCTCGGCGCCGTCGGCCGGCGCTGGCCGGGGCGCTGGCGCGTCGACGGCAGCGGCGGGCGGCGCGGTGATCAGCTGCGGCACGACGTTGATCGAGGGCGGAAAGTCGAATGAGTCGGGCGGCAATTCCTCGATCTCTTTGCTGTTGAGCGCGACGATCGGCTTACGATCGCGCGCCGCCGTCTTGGCAGGCGTCGTCGTGCTGGCGGTCGCTACGCCGGCGCCATCGTCGAGTGGCGGCGGAAACTGCGCAGGCGGCGGAAATTGGCTGAGGCGGTGAGAGGGCGCGTTCGCGCCCGGCGCCTGCAGCAATGGATGCGGCGTCCAGTTCTCGCCGCGCGACTCCACGACGTCGAAAGCGGGCGTTACTCGCGCTTCCGTGGGCGCGCTCGACGCGGTCGATTCTTCTGCAAAAAGTTTTAATAAAAAAATAAAATAAAATTTTTTAATTTAAAAATAAAATTTAGCATTAAAAAAAATTTTTTTTTATTTTTAAATTTTTAAAAAATTCTTACCCCTTGGCGATTGCGCGGGCGTCGGCTCGGCGGGGAAGTTGGAGGGGTCGAAGCCGTCGACGTCGCCGTCCTCGACGACTAGCGCGTTTGCGTTGCGCGCCGGAGGCGGCGCGCTCGTCACGCCGTTCGCCGGCTGCGTGACGGCCGGCGGCCGTCGAGCGCCCACCAGCGTCGGCGACTGCGCGTCACAGTAGGGCGGCTGCAGCTCGGCGAGCATGCACGGCAGCACCGACTCGCCGTCGATACGGTACATCCAGATGCCTGGCGTGCTGCAATTACGATATATGTATTTTTAAACAAATTTGAGGTAATTAAAAAATACATTATGTGTACATATTTGCTTATAAAAATATACATACATATATTACATATATTGGCCATTAGTTTTATGGTCTTTTAACTGTAGGCTTTCGTAATACATAGCTTTCAATGTTATTCATAGGAAAAACGTATACAACCTTAACTAAAATATTTACTGTATATATTGTTCAATTGAAATATCTAAAGTAATCAGCTCACCTGAGAATCTATCATATTGTTCAACTAAAACATGTACCGTAGTCAACCCAAGTAAAATGCTACTGTATATATTGCTCATATAAACACTCTACCGTAGTCAGCACAACCGGAATTCTACTGTACATTTGCTAGACCTAGAGCCATACCGTACGTTGAGGGGTACAACAAAATCCGCAGCCTACAGTAATACCTCATGCTGGCTAAAATCAACAAAAAAGAAAGAAATAACGCCTACCGTATGTTGCTGAGCTGACTGAGCTGTTCGATGCCGTCGCTGCCAGAGCCGGGCAAATGGATGGAGTTGGTGCGGTCGGCGGTCATAATGCCCGCCTCGGCGCCCTCGCTCCACACCAAATCCTTGTAGAGGAATTGCGCGAACGAGACGTTTTCGCCGCGCGCGTTCCTACCGCCGACCAGCAGCGTTTGGAAAGTGTTGGCGCCCTGCGAGCGAGAAAAAAATGGAAAATTTATTATTATTTACGAACTATAATATACCTATGTATGAGTGGACTATGTATGCGGTGGCCATAACTTTTTTCTGCCCATAATAAAATTCAAAAATTCTTTTTTTGTTTTGTATGATTCACAACTCTCCACATACATAAACTATTACATATTTGTCGACTGACACAAATGTGTAGTGACCAGTGTTGTTTGTCATCCGGAATGCATCCATCTGCACTTTTTTCGAAAGAAAAACGCATGCAAAAAATGCAAAGGTATGCAAATTAAACAGCTAATTTTTTGGCTAAAAGCCTCTAAATACGTATGGGAGCCTCTAAATACGTATGGGGCGAAAATACGTAAAAGCCTCTAAAAACTAAATACGTAAAAGCCTCTAAATACGTATGGGGCGTTCGATAAAGTAATTGTGAGATTGTGGGAATCCGAGACACATTTTGACACATTTGCCCCAACTATGGTATATTTGGATGCATGCGGATAAATAAGTAATTGATTGGATCAGTCAGTTTGTGGCACCATCAACACATATGCGCATTAAAGCACAGACATGTGAGCTGGTTACCCTAACAGTCTGGAATATCTTTCTTCTCGACCGGTCAATTTTGAATTTTCATTAATAACTTTCGACATTTTACTAAAAAAGGACTCACCGTCGACGCGGGCGTCGTGACGTTCATGAACGATACGGTGACGACGCTGGTGGCGCGGAAGTCGCGCTCCGTCTCCGGCAGATTCTCGTTGATTAGCTGCGTGGCGCGCGTCAGCACGTCCGCGTCGGTGCTCTCGCTAACCGAGATCTCGCCGCCGGCGGCCGCGCTCGCCGCCGAGTAGTCGATGGGCGCGAGGAAGGGCGCGAGGCCGAGGATCTCCATGTCGTCGAGGTGGTCGTCGGCGCGCACCTTCTTCCGCTCGCTGACGATGATCAGACCGTTGGGCAGAATCTGAAAAGGGGAGAGGGAAAATGTTTATTTGATTTTTTATAAGTAGTCTTTGGGAAAGTTGGAGATTTTGAAGTAAAAACAATCATTTTTCAAACTTCGGAATTCTTGAATTCCTGGCTGGATCACCCCAGCCGGCCGGCAGGCTTTGCCTGAGGTGGTTCAGCGACCGTGTGCTGACGATCTTGCGAGCGAGAACGACTCATAGAGTCGTATAGGGTCATTTCCAATGGGGTTTTCGTGTTTAGGATTCAGATAAAAAAGGTTTACAAAGTGGATTTCTCTCCAAAATCGCCCCAAAAACAAAATTTGTTTTGGAGGAGGACAACGGTGTGCAAGGCATGCGGGGTGGGGGGGGCAAAGGGCCGTGTGCAAGGCAGTCTTGGAGGGGGGAGGGCGTGCAAAACAGGCGGGGGTTGAGGTGACCAGCTAACTTCCTAATCAGGCAAAAAATTAAGTCGTTCGAACCCAGCTAACAAAAAAATAAATTTCAGAAAATCAACAAAAAATAAAAAAAAAGAGAAAAAATCGGATACGCTACCGTGAGTCGATCGCGCTCGGCGCCGAAGAGCTTCAGCCGCGACTTTAGCCGCCAGCCGACGCGCGTCTTGTTGCGGCCGAGCTTCTTGGCGCGTTCGTGCGGATAGAGGAAGGAGGCGACGCACTCCGTCACGCCGTCGCCGTTGAAGCCCGCCGCGCACTGGCAGAAGAAGCGGCCGGGCGTGTTTGTGCACAGTGCGCGCTCATGGCACGTGCCTTCGTGCGCGCACTCGTCGATGTCTGCAATGGTGCAAATGGGAAAAATATTCTTTATTTTATAGTTTTTTACTTTCTTTCTCTCTCTCGCTTTCTCTCTCTCTATCGCTCGCTCGCTCGCTCTGTCCCTCTTTCTCTGTCTTTGTCTGTCTGTCTGTATCTCTCTCTCTTTCCTTCTTTTTCTCTCTCTTGCTCTCTCTCCTCATCTCTTTCTTTCTTTCTCTCCCTCTCTTCCTCTCGCGGATGGTGGCAAAACTCTTACCGCGACACTCAGTCTCGCCGTCGCCCTCGTAGCCGGTGATGCAGTCGCAGCGTCGCGTCGGCTCGCCGCAGCGATCGTAGTCAGTGAACTGTATGGCGTTGGGCGCGCACGTTTTGTTGGCGGCGCCGGCGCTTGCGCACTTTTCGCTTTTCGTCTGACACGCGACACCGGTCCAGCATTCCGCGCACGCGGCCGCGCCGCCGCCGCTGCCTTTCTTGTTGCTTTTGGTTGACGCGGCGGCGCATTCGCCGCTGAGCGCGTTGCACGTCGCGTCCGCCGCGCAATGGCAGCAGCCCATGCAGTCGACGCCCCACGCGTTCGCGCCGCATGCTACAGGAAAAATGAACGGGTCACTGTGGTTATTATAAGCTATTACAGTGTATGTATGTATGTATGTATGCTAAACGCTTACTACCGTAATCAAAAGTGTTTTGAGCAAACAAAAATGTTTAAATTTTCGATTTCTACTGATACACACAAGAGAGAAAAGGCGCTCACTTTCGTCGCAAGTGTCGCCCTTGATGCCGGCCTTGCAGCGCGCCACGCGCTCCTCCCCCAACACGAACATCCACTCGCCGGGGATGCCGGTGTTGCCGTAGTCCTCGAGGTACATGATGTTGCCGGTGCCGGAGGTTGGGAGCGCAAAGTGGCGGCGGCTGTCGCCGTCGCTGAAGCCCGCCTCGGCGCCCTGCGTCCAGCCGATGTTGCTGTAGACGAAGTTGGCGTACGCGCGCCCGTCCGCCGTCACGAACACCGCCGCTTGGAAGGTGTTCGTGTTCTGAAACGACGCCGCGTCAAATACATATGTACATGTGTGCACTCACTCAAAATTTGCTATCGTAATCTGGATTATAAAGAGGATTAAGTCTACTGCTACCGTAATGAGAATTTCCACCATAATAAAAATTAAATTTACTACCGTAATGAGAATTACGGTGAGTTTGTAGAGTGTGTACTGTGACTAGATTACCGTTATTTCAAAATAATATGTACTGTAAAATTTCATATTGAAATAAAAAATGGATTTACGATGACATTAGTGGGCTTATTAGTGAGGCTATTACGATCTGGCTATGAATTCACTCTTGTGATCTTCTATTTACTGTGTTCTGTAATTGCAGCTCACCTCGTCGGGCAGTGGCGCGGTGCCGAGCGGCTGCATTTTGTCCCAGGTGACGACTAGCGCCGAGCGCACCTTCACCTCGTGGTCGTATTGGTAGCGGATTTCGCTCTGACCGCGCTCCAGCACGCGACCGCCTGCAAGACAAATGTATTTTCCTCTTTTATTGTTCATATTTCCTAAGGTCGATTTGCGTTGAGAGGGAAAGGAGGGATAAACTCCGAATTGTTCGAATTTTTAGCTATGGCTTAAATCGTACTGCCTCCCATCACCAACCAAGGGTTTTCCCCAATTGTCTCCTCAACAGCGAAACATTGCTCTCATCTCCCCCTCCCTCCCCTTTGATCGCTAAATTAACATCCCTTGCCCCCCACCATCCCCTGCCCCCAACCTCAGTCTAGCNACCTCAGTCTAGCCAGCCCTCCCCCCCTACTCCAACTACCTGACCCCTCCATCCCTCTCTGCGAAAGACTCACTCGTCACTTCGCGATAGTAGACGTGGCCTCCGTTGCGCAAATCGTTGCGATTCCAGAACGGCGCGATCAGCCGCATGTTGCCGGGCAGAATGTTGGCGCGGTAGGCGCGCGCGCCGCTCTCGAAGCCGATGGCGCCGTTGCTGAGCACGTAGACGGCCGAGTAGTTCCGGCCGTAGAACGAGAGCGCGTTGGTGAGCGGTGTCTTCTGGCCGACGTCGAGGCCGGTCGGCAGCTCGCGGTCGCCCGCCTCCACGCCGTAGTCGAAGAGGCGACCGGAGAAGAGTTGCGCGGTCACCTGCAAATTGGCATTCGCTTTGTAAGTAAGTAAGTCAGCTGCAAATTGCAAATTGGCTTTTTTGGATGTTTTTCAGGTGCATCTTTGACTACAAATTGACGGTTTTGGATACCAATTCGCAAAAAAAAATTGAAAATTGTTAAAAGAATTTATAGAAACAACCCAAAAACCCTCTGCAAATTGGCACTATTAGTAAAATAATCACAAAATCAGCAAAAAAAGAAATAATCGACTACCACCTTGATGGTCTCCTCCTTGGGCGTTCCGCCCAATTGGCGGCGCGTGCGGCTGACGCCCAGCTTGTCGTCGGCGATCTCCGCCTCGATGCGCAGGCGCGCCGCGATGCGCTCGGGGTCTACGCGCATCGCGTCGACGCCGAGCGCGACGAGCGCCAGCGCGCAAATCCACCGCAGCAGTCCGCCGCGGACGGCGCCGCCGCCGCTCTTCGGCCTACACACGCGCGTCGTAATCGTTGCGGTCGGCGCCTGCGGCGGCGGCGGTGTTTGTCGACGGCGAGCGTCGTGGCTGCGCCGCAGTTGCTGCGACTGCTGTGAATGATGTTGTTGTGGATGCTGATGCTGATGTGGCTGCGTTGACGTGGACGCGTCCATCGCAAATGATTGCGCCCTAACGGATTTTCTGCCGCCCCTTTTTCTTTGCGGTCGAGCCTTTTTTTGGTGACGGTGGTAACGGTCTGAAAAGTAATAATTTTTCATTTTTCTTTCATAAATGAAAATATTTCAAAATAATTTTAATAAATTCGCGAATAAATAGGCAAAAAATTGACAATATTGGCAATTGGCGTTTGTACAATGTGTACAGTTGGCAAAAAATTTAAAATGTACGGTAATGAAAAGAGTGACAAATTGATGATAAAGTTTGCATTGAGGCTATTTTTCGAAAATTAGCCTCAAAGATGGGGCAAGGGGTACTAATTTTTCTGTTTTACAGTAGGACTTAGTTTACAGTAGGTTTCAGGGCAGGTGGCTGTCTGGGTGGAAGGCATAGTTCCCACTATCTCTTGGCTATGCCACCGATGGTAAACCAGATATGGATCAAAGGCGGGGGTAGGGAGGGTCAAAATGCTTTTTTTTGTACTAGAACGCACATGGCCCTCGCTGCCCCTGGCCTTAGGACTTTTGGTTTGGAGAGGGGACGGGATGGAAGGCGTCCTCGCTGCCCCATGTTCTTGCCACTGGTACCCCTTTTATGATTCTCCCNCCCTCAGCCCATCCGCCTTCAATTCTCCCCACCTTCAATCCCAACCGCCCCCAATCCTCCCAAGCCACGGTTCTAGGGCGAAGGGTTTGGTGGGATAGGAGGACATACGTATGCGGATGTGATTGAATGTGGGAATATGTATTGATTAACAACAAAAATGTTTGCCTAATTGATTTTAATGAATGCGCAAATTTGACTGTTGGTGCTCTCTAGTACATTAAAATAATAAATGAAAATAATAATAATTTAATAATTGTTGTGTGTGTATGTGATTTGTTGTTGTTTGTTGTTGTTGGTGAGATATTTCCATAGTCATTTCGATTTCCTTTGTTCTTACTTCCAGAAGGAAGAAAGAAAGGAAGAAAGAAAAGGAAGAAGCAAAAAAGAATGGAGAAAGAAAAGCAACATTCTTCCAAAAGCAAGAGCCGCGTCAATTTGATTTTGAAATTTTTGTGGACGGGGAAAAAGTAAATGAGAGCGAGAAAGAGAGAAAGAGAGAAAGCGAGATAGAAAGAGAAGGATAGAAAGATAGATAGAGAAAGAGGGAAAGATAGAGCAAGATAGAAAGAGAAAGATAGATGGAGAGAGATATAGATATAGAGAAAGCCAGAGAGAGAGAGAGAGAGAGAAAGCAAGAGAGAGAGAAAGAGAAAGAGAGTAAGAAAAAGAAAAAAAGAAAGTGAGTAAGAGGGAATATGTGGAAGAGAGAGAGACAAACATAGAGAGAGAATTTGAAAGAAAAAGACAAGAACAAAAGCAAAAGCAAGACCGACGTGAGAAAGAAGAGCAGAAAGCAAAATTTTAAAATAATTATTTTTTAACATTTTCGCGCAATATTTTCCTTTCGGCATTCTTTCCTTTCTTCCGTTCTTTCCTTTCCTCGCCCTATTGATAACATTCCCTTTCTCTCGGATCACGGCTTTCTTTCTCTCCTTTTGCTTTCCTTTTTCAACTCCACCCATTTGCTTTACACAGCGAACGAACGAATTTCAGCTTTTTTCCTTTTTAATCTTTTATAAAAATCGGAAAAAAATTCCGTTATTTTGAGATTTTTCTCTAAGATTTCACTCAAAAATTCATTTTTTACTCAAAATTTTCGCCTCACTTCCGTCATTTATTCATTCATTCATTTATTTAATTTATTTATTTAATTTATTTATTTATCTTTCTTTTATTAATTAATTTACTCACAAATTCTCGAAAAGCGCGCTTTCCTCGATTTCCAGCCCTTTTTTCATTTATTTTCTTTATTTTTCTGTCTCCCTCTCTTTCTCAACTTCTCACTCTTTTCCTCTCTCTCGCTCACTCTCTCTCTCTCTTTCGTTCTTTCCTTTCTTGCTTTTTTTTATCCGCATTCTTTCATATTATAATTTTCTTTTGTGCTTTTAAAGAAAGAGAAGCCTTTTTTCTCAAAAGGTATCCTGTTCTTTCAAAAGTCCAAAGTAACCCTCTTTTCTTTTAAAAAGAAAGATTCTTTCTTTCTGCTAGAACCTTTCTTTTCGTTGACCTTTCTTGCTGTTAAATGGTGATTTTTGGCTCGAAACTCAAAAGTTTTCGTATGGCTCAACCGGTAGTGCGGTCGACGGCGGTCTTAGCTGGTCCCGGTTTCGAATTCAGCTACTGTCATAAGGCTTTTTTGTTTTGTTTTTTCACTTTCTTTCTTCAAATAAAAAAACTTTTTTTCCCACAAAAAGTGCCGTTCTAAAATTGTTCTTTCTCTTAGCCGAAAGAACGGCACGAAGAATTGTTCTTTCCACAACGTTTCTCTTCCAAAAAAATATTTCAAAATTTTTTTCTAAAAATTTTACAAAATATTTCTGCGCCAATTATTCAATCACTTTTTTTGCTGTAGAATTTGATGCAAAAATTATTGCATTTGTGACACATATACAAATTGAAATAAAAAAATTTGAAAATCAACAAAAATTAAAATTGAAATGTTAAAAATTTCAAATAAAAATAGGCAAAAAAATAATATAAAAAATTGGCAGAAAAATGTGGTGGGTGTAGACGATGGATGTCAAGGCAATGGGCAGAAAATCGAGAGGGCCAGAACCAAATAAGAGCAAATAGCGTCAAAAAGACGCAAATTCCAAAGAGAAATTGCCTCCACCCCCTATGCCAATTGTTCGATCATTTTTCGACAAAAAATGGTCTCACTTTCATTCCTCCGCCAGTCAAGAAATGATCTCATCTCACTCAACAAGCAAAAATCAATGAACAAAAAAGTGATATCAAATCAGAGAAGTCAAAAGTTCAATATGATAATCGCTCGAATCACTTAAGTTTGCATAACTTTTGAGAGAAAATCGATTTTTTTGTGATTTTATATTTGCGATTTATTCACACAAAATTAGCTTTTACACTTTTTGCTTTGCTTTCTGTTGCTTGCTTTTCTTTGCTTTCTGTTGCTTTCTTCTCAGCCATCAAAA